>JAMZAV010001478.1:0-307275 GCA_024449915.1 Sweltsa coloradensis | reverse complement strand
ACTGAATACAACTGTTAATAAGGTTTATTTCTAGCTTTGCTTAATGTTACAGATAACTATTTATCTTGAATATTTTATTCAACCCTACATAAATATGCAATAGTAACTGTTAATACAACTGCTTTAGCATCTAGGTTATTCTAGGTTTGCTTAGTATCGTGACGTATTAGATTCTAAAATGTGT
This sequence comes from Sweltsa coloradensis, assembly GCA_024449915.1. NCBI lineage: Eukaryota > Metazoa > Arthropoda > Insecta > Plecoptera > Chloroperlidae > Sweltsa > Sweltsa coloradensis. The sequence goes on along the minus strand of JAMZAV010001478.1, from coordinate 307,091 downwards.
GGTACTTTCAGGGCTGGACCATCTCAAGAAGACTTTGGCTCAACACACCAATTCAAGAGCGAAGAGAAACTACCATCTCCAAACTACAAGGGAACGAAGATGAACTTCGATACTTCAAGCAGACGCAGATACTCTGGTATAACAAGATACAACTATATTTATCTTTGAAATAAAGTTTCATGATTTGCATTAATTCCCTACATAAATATGCAATTAGTAACTGTTAATAACAACTGTTTTTTTCAGCATCTATGTTTTTTTCTTGGTTTGGCTTTATTATTCGTGACGTATTTAGATTCTAAAATATGTATGTACTTTCAGGGATTCCTGAGGGCTGGACCATCTCAAGAAGACTTCTGGCTCAACACCACCAATATAAAGGAGGACAAAGAGAAACTACCAACTCCAAACCACAAGGGAACGAAGATGAACTTCGAAACTTCAAGTGGACGCAGATATACTCTGGTATAACAAGATACAACTATATTTATCTTTGAAATAAAGTTTCTTCATTTGCATTTATCCCCTACATATATATGCAAATACTAACTGTTAATAACAACTGTTTTTTTTAGCATCAATGTTTTTTTTCTTGGTTTGACTTTAGTTTTCGTGTCGTATTTAGATTCTAAAATGTGTATGTACTTTCAGGGATTCCTGAGGGCTGGACCATCTCAAGAAGACTTCTGGCTCAACACCACCAATATAAAGGAGGACGAAGAGAAACTACCAACTCCAAACCACAAGGGAACGAAGATGAACTTCGATACTTCAAGCAGACGCAGATACTCTGGTATAACAAGATACAACTATATTTATCTTTGAAATAAAGTTTCATGATTTGCATTAATTCCCTACATAAATATGCAATTAGTAACTGTTAATAACAACTGTTTTTTTCAGCATCTATGTTTTTTTCTTGGTTTGGCTTTATTATTCGTGACGTATTTAGATTCTAAAATGTGTATGTACTTTCAGGTTTCCGGGCTGGACCATCTCAAGAAGACTTCTGGCTCAACACCACCAATATCAAGGAGGTCGAAGAGAAACTACCATCTCCAAACTACAAGGGAACGAAGATGAACTTCGATACTTCAAGAAGACGCAGATACTCTGGTATAACAAGATACGACTATATTTATATATAAAGTTTCATGATTTGCATTAATTCCCTACATAAATATGCAATTAGTAACTGTTAATTACAACTGTTTTTTTTTAGCATCTATGTTTTTTTCTTGGTTTGGCTTTAGTATTCGTGACGTATTTAGATTCTAAAATGTGTATGTACTTTCAGGGATTCCTGAGGGCTGGACCATCTCAAGAAGACTTCTGGCTCAACACCACCAATATAAAGGAGGACAAAGAGAAACTACCATCTCCAAACTACAAGGGAACGAAGATGAACTTCGATACTTCAAGAAGACGCAGATACTCTGGTATAACAAGATACAACTATATTTATCTTTGAAATAAAGTTTCTTCATTTGCAATTTATTTATCCCCTACATAAATATGCAAATAGTAACTGTTAATAACAACTGCTTTTTTTAGCATCTAGGTTTATTTCTAGGTTTGGCTTTAGTATTCGTGACGTATTTAGATTCTCAAATGTGTATGTACTTTCAGGGATTCCTGAGGGCTGGACCATCTCAAGAAGACTTCTGGCTCAACACCACCAATATAAAGGAAGACGAAGAGAAACTACCAACTCCAAACCACAAGGGAACGAAGATGAACTTCGAAACTTCAAGCAGACGCAGATATACTCAGGTATAACAAGATACAAATATAAATCTTAAAAAATATGATTTGCATTAATATCACCTACCTACATGCATATACTAGTAGTACTTTGAGGTACGAATTTTTTGTTCAGTTATGTTTATTTCAGGTTTGACCATATTATTCATGTCTCATTTAAATTCGATAATAAAATTTTTTGGTAATTTCAGGGGTTCCATGAGGGCTGGACTAAGAATGACTTGTGGCTCAAACACCACCAATATCACCGATGACAAAGAGAAACTACCAACTCCAAACGACATAAGAAAGTGAACTTCGAAACTACAAGCAGTCGCATACACTCTGGTAGGGAGGGCACGTGCCAACTTGTTTAAACTGTAAAACTAAATCTGTATTTTTATTCTCAACGCGAAAATGCTAAATCCATTGTTGCCTTCTCCCCCTCCCCCCTCATCAGTATGAAGATCAATGTCGTAGGCAGCTACAATACTCAAAAACCAATTCCACTGTACATATTTTACTGTCATCAGTTTAATCAATAATGTTAAATATTATAAATCACACTGACCATCATCCTATTGTGCACTACTCTCACATGCGGTGCTCATCATTAATAATAATTATATTTATTAGGAAATAAGAGAATGAGAGAATAAACCACTCCCATATGACAACTTATCACATATTATGAACTTCGAAAATGAAATTGTAGATTGAAAAGTCAAATTAATGTGTTTATCAACTTTATATTTGAGTTTGGACATGTATTTATTTTGATATTGTTACTTATTTAAACATAAATAGACCTATTGTATTTACATCTGTCATTTTGATATTAATTTATGGTTGTTATTTTCCAGAACAAGACGATGAGAGGCAGAAAACTAGAAGAAAACTTCAATTTCGGCACAAAATACATCGAAAACTGAAGATGAACTCCACTTCAGCTGTCAACATCATAACTTGAAATGCAAAAAAAGAAACTTCACATTTCACTCCCAGATCCAACCTGAATGGTTAGGAAACGACTTCACTTCACACAACTCCAGCTCCAGCTGTCAACATCAAACTTGAAATCAAGAAAGAAACTTCCATTCACTCCCAGATCCAACATGAATGGTTAGGAAACGACTTCACTTCACACAACTCCAGCTCCAGCTGCCAAACACCTACAAGTGAAAAGAGATACGTTTGCATCAGTGAACGACCTCTCTAGTAACGTAAGTTCAATTATCTTCTTACTGTCAATCAAAACATGAATGTATTTGTTACACAAGGAGCAACACTGAAGATTGTGTTTCCTCACTGGTAAGCAAGAATTCATGAACCGTTAAAAAACAGTGATAAACTTGTAATTTCTGTTTTATTATACTTCCATTAAAACAGAGAGAAATTATAAAATGATTAGTAATATTGTTCTCTACAAGTGTTGCCTAATTAGCATTTGAACTTAAATCCCTTAATTTATCAATTGTTTTATTAATAATGTATGGATTATTTAAAACACAAGTTCAAATATATTAATTTGTATTCATTATTTACTCTATGTCACAAATTCAATGTTAATTGTAGGGGGGGGGGGGAGGAGAATGGTTGTATAAAATAAAAATGTCTTCATAATTTTACAGGACTCCTCGTCAGCCGTAAACTCAAGATAGAAAACATCGACCAAAACATTCAATACATCATAGACTGCAGAGAAACTAACAACTCCCCCAGCCCCAGCACTGCGGCTCGTACGAGAGAGGAGACTCCCTAAGACTAACACGTCGAAGTCCAGAGAGAATATTGCATCTCAGTATAACATCTCAGGTAACAGATACTTAATGATATATTTATAAGTAGTAAGAATTAGAATATTTCCTTGGCGTCAGCCAAGTCGAAAACTATAGGAGATTTTGGTAAAATCTTAAATCACGTTTAAATGGTCGGTATAATGAAGACTTTAAGACTAGAACCCACACAACCTCGGTTACAACTAATAGAGTAAGGCATTGTCTCGTTATATTTTTTCTCGCCAATCTTATAACATGTCAAATTAATTGATGAAAGTATTCCTACTAAAAATGTTATTCACATTATTTAAATATTTCTGGGGGACAGAATTGACATAATTTAAATTTTTCAGTGGATGATGACCCTTTTATAACCATTTTTGATACTTCACAGTTATTAAAATAAATTAATAGTTTGACGAACGGTTATCGGAAAGAACATCTTGTTCAATATTTCTAGCCAAAATCATCCTACAATATATTAAAAATGTATACGTTTTGGTAAAGGGTTTTTGTATTGTTTTCTAATATGTATTTGCTGCTAACTAATACAAATATTTATTTAATTCAGGAATGATGCCCAGGTCTGGAATCTGGATGAGTCTAGCCTTCATGTACGGGAAGAAAACCACGACCCTGCCAACTGGAAGATACGGAGGAACTCAACACAGTGGCCATCAACTATTTCAACAAGATACTCCCAAGATAAAACAGTGAGAAGTTAACATTACGCTACGATTACGTTAGATGGACACAATGGTCAAGAGTGAGTAGGCTACTAGTGATAGCTAGTGGTACGTGTATTTAGCATTTTCAAGTATCATTTTATAGTGTTTTATAGCATCTATTTTTTGTAACCTTTAAAACCTTGTGTATGAAATTTTGTTTACATTTTTATTCTGAAATTATGTCGTTGGATAAATTCGGACAAACCAGATTCTCATGCAGAATGCGGGGGTTTATTCTGGAGTTCTTTGAAGCTCTCACCAATAGCGCAATGGGTTTGTGCTTTGTATCAATATGTTTAGTTAGAAAGTGTTTGCCACGATCACAGTACATTTCCAAAATAATATTGCTTTAGATTTTTAATTGGCTGACAGTAAACATGCCACTTAAGTGACTTTTAGTAGTAATTTCCATGCTCAAGTAGGTGGAAATTATTTAAAATATTGTAATGTTTTATGATGGCGATATGCTTACAATTTTGGATTTTGTTAAAATGTTCAAAATTACAATTTTCGTTGACTTGTTTCTGGATGATTTGTATTAAAATTTAGCTTCCTACAACTGTGGACTGTTGATATATCCTTGGTTGACAACTATGCACAGTTTCATAAACACCGGATTCTTCCTGACCGAGGGAAAGCTTTGCTAAATGTCAAATGTGTCTGCAGTAAACATTTGACATCTTTGCAGCTTAGTTCTGAAGTCAGTTAGAATCTGAAGAAAAATCAATCGAGGACATTCACTCTCATCAGTTGTAGACTACCCAAAATTTTAATTAGTCGGACAAATTATTACCAAAATTGTTTTTAAACTACTTAACCAAATCCAAAATTATATTATTATTTGATCTTTTTACAATTATATGAAACTAGTATCATGAAAGAGGATATGTCCTTATATTTAATACAATCCAGAAATTAAATCAAACCAACTTGTCCGGGACTTGAAACCGGGTCTCCCGGATTGAGGGCCATAGAATTTGGGGGGGGGAGGGTAATCTCTGGATTGTAGTAAATATTATCGATTCCACCTACGGGAGTGTAAATCGATTAACCAAATTGTGAAAGGATATATCCTATTCCATGACTCCATACTGTTGGTCATCTGTGACTTCATTAGCAATGAAAAGGTCAACATAAATGTTCACTGATGTATTCTAACCCAATAGTTATTATGTGCCCTCAGAAATTATATTTCAGAGAAGTTGTGTATAGGTATGACATTTTAGTCTAAAACTTATGTTTTTACGGCTTTTAAGATCCATTTTGGTCAATATTTCAACGAGAAAAGAGTTTCTCTCTTGCAGCTTGCTTATTGTAATCGTATTTTCAGAAACCACGTGTAGACCTATAATAAGAATGTTGGAGAAGTTTTGTTTACTATAAGATTAGAACAATTGAATGTTATTCTGTGTCTTGAGGTAATAAATTAATGATTTAAACGTTGAATATAATTTTTATATCTTATATTATATTGATGTGTTTATAATAGGGATGACATCGGGTATTCGAGTAACCCGAATCCCAAAATTATCTATCACCTAATATTTTTAGAGAAGAACATTTTAGTTCAAAATGTTAATCACTAACAAACTAAAACATTGCAAATTTATATACAACAAAGAAATAGTCAAGGAAAATGCGCAACAGTTTAAACTTGTTTAAATTTAATACAAGAGTCGTAGCCATTGAAACTACACGACAGTTCAAAATAATGCGAGAAAGTGAACTGTTTCGTAGTTTTAGTGGCCGCAACTTATTGATTCAATAATATTATCAATGTGCAATGTTTTCGTTCGAGGGGCTGGAACCTTATCAATATTTGACTACCCGATGTCGTCCCTAACATAGAAAATATAAAACAGTTTTGAATTTGTATGCAAGTCAAATGGCGACAACACGCAGATCAGAACAGATCCAGGATTGTCATAGGAGATCATTGAATGTACTGAGTGACCCTTCTTTAATTCACATTTCAGTGTAATTCAAACTAATTGGTACAAGTACAGAAGCTCTTAAGTGTTGGGCATTACATAACTTTGATTCAATTTAAATACTGGAGATTTTCAGGGTCCTTGAAATTTGAATTAAAGAGCGACTACTCTATAAATAGCTATATTACAACTTAAACTTGCAACTCGTTTTTGCATACTCAAAATAATTATAATAATAAAATATCATATGCAATAAAATATGAGAGTATACTGATACTGTAAATGATAACATTGATAATTATTTAATCAGACATTGCAAAACTTGTGGTAGCATCGCATAGTGTCTTCATAGGATACATAATTCCTATCCATTGCAAACTTTATGCAAGTTATTGGTAATTGAACCATGAACTTCTAAAGCGGACAATTACTAAACCATCAAACTTCAAACGTATGTTGTTTAATACAGTCATGGTTCAGTTATTAATTAACTTTTACTCAAATGTAGTAATCCGTAGTCCTGTAAATTTTACATAACTATCAATGCTCGAAATTGTATATTTTGTTCATTTAAATTGTTGCTAATTAATTGTAAAATCGTTAAATATATTGCCGATTTCTACTAGCATTAATAGTTTATGTAGAATTTAAGGGCCTACTTACCATTATGTAATGAATAGCCATAAAGTTTTGTATGTGATGTTGAAGAATAAAAAAAATTAAAAAAAGCCTAATAAATGTTATGCATTCACTAGACCGAAACATTGTATATAAACTTGTCTTGGTCTCCCTCCCAAAATGTAAGAAAATTGCTCAGCATTAAAAATGTTCTTATTTGTTAAAACATTTTGACTAAGATTTTGTCTCTTTCGTGTAGATTTATTTGGTTCACCGTTTTTTGCTAGTCTCTTAAATAACATTTCTTCCCTTTTTGATCACTGATTCAAATCAGGATGCCGGGCATCGGGAAAATTGTGCTAATACCATCAAAGGCCACCTTTCAACACTTGGTATTAGGCTATTTGATAGCCCCCCCCCCCTACCCCCCCTCCATCTATTTGTTAGCATGAAGTCTGAGCTTGCGGCTCCTTATTTATGTTTTGTTATAGAAATGAAAAGTAGAACAAAATATTAGTGTAGGGTTTTGAGTCTTGCATTTAGATAAGTGCAGTGATTTACTACAATATATAAAGAAGCGTAATACTATAATATAAAGATAAGTGAAGTGTACATAATTGTGAAAAAATGTATAGAAAATGACAATAAAAAGGAAACAATGAAGGTTTTTGCAGAAAGATTGGAAATGATTATCATGGCAAAAAGATGCTGTTTTTATTTGTTGTTCATTAATGTTTTCATTCAAATAAACAACATTTGAACGTGTTATACTTCATATAAATATGCATACGAGATGGCTAAATGCTACGGGAGCTGATAAGTTACAGTCGAGAAGTTGAAGGCAGCAGGTAAAACATGTGGAGAGCAGAAAATTTAGAATCAGAAGAAATTAATTTAATCAATTTTTATCGCGAGGTTTGTAGGAACAACAGGGGTACAACCCCCCTCCCCCCTCAGTCAAGCCCCCACTATATTCGACTCGGGCAGGGTCAGAGGCCTCGCAATCACCATCACACCGGCCATGTCCACGACACTGCTAAGTTTTTCATGAAATGTGTTTCGGAAGGAAGCTGGGGCGTCTTGTGTTCGCGATTGCTGCAATCTCTCACAACGCAACCAACGATCAACACCTCCATATCCGGCCGTTGATTTGTGTCGATTGCTCTGGACGACTAGAGCCATTTGAGATGACTCGAACTCGATTTGTGGATGCGTCAGAGGCGGGCGTAGGATCCGGCACCTCGGCGACCGAAGCTGGTGGAGTTAACATTTGGCAAACTTATCTTGCAGCCAGTGAGCGAAATTGTTAATTAACATTGCATGGTTCAATTAATGTAGTGCACGACACACCTAGCAGTGTGGCTCATTGGTCTTGTTGTTAGCGTTTCTGCTTCCAATGCAGAAGCTCCAGGGTTCGATTCTCGCTAGAGTCAAAAGTTTTTTTAATATCCATCAGTTCTTGTCTTAACTTTGGAGCCGTCCTTCCCCCACTGAAAATCAGTTATATGACTGAGTGGGTAGACTCTAAATACGTTTTTTTTTTTTTAAAGTTAGAATATCAAAAATGATTAGTATAATTAGCCAAAAACTTTACCAAAATATAGGGGTTTTGACTCTGTAAGTTCAAGCAATTGAAAGATGAATTGTTTGATTTCTGATCGCTGAAGACAGTAGGTTTACTACAGCAATCTGATAATATACCACACACAGTAGGTCAAAAACTAAAACGATATAATCGCCCAACGATTAATGACAAAAATATAAGAACTCGGAAAGATTCAGTTAGTGATGTAGGCCTGTAGGTGTGAACAGTTTGAGAGATATAAGGCAGTGTCCAGGTATATTGTTAGTGGCGGGCATCGACTCCTGAGCCTCCTGAATCAATCGACCCTTCCCTCCGAGTCATGAATCTCAATGACTCAATGTAATCGCTACATCAATGAATACGTGTATCGTTGTATCCGGTTGTAACATTTTAATATGTATATTATGTAGCGGCGCGGTTCACTCGTTTACATGACGGGCTCAGTTGCATCCATGATTTAGTACTAGAGTTGCATAATGGGCTGCAAATTATGGCAAGGTATTAGTATCGACCTCGTGTATCCACAAGAAGAACTTGGTTCACCCATATGTTGCGGTGTTGAGTTAGCCCGAGGCTAAAAGGCTGGAAGTCATTATGTCGTTGATGTTATCTTGCAAGTGTTAATGTGAACACCTGTGTGCAAGAAGGGCTGGGTTTGATACAAGGCTATTTTCAATCAATGATTTAATTAAAGAATAAATAAATCATCGTGATAGTCAGGAAACTGGAAACCACAAGCATAAAATACAGGAAATCACACGTGGTCGTGTGCTGTGATTTCAGCTGTAGTGATAAATTGCATTTAGTAAACATCTTGTTGGTTAAAAATTGTTTCAAATATGAGAAATACACAATTAAGTTTAAGGATTTTACATGAACATAAATTTAAGAAAACAAAACTATGGATTGCTTCAAAAAGGGGGTAGATTATGTAATTAACTGATAACTGTGATTGATATTAGACTGATCATCACCCAAGTTAATAAGTGCCAGGGTTTTTCTACATAAGAACCAGAAGAATTGATTTTTATCTCTGTCTATATGACCAGCCTGACCTGACTTAATATACAACTTTGTATCAATGAACTTGATATTTTAAACATAAATTGTCACAATTGCGAAAGGAATTAACAAAAAGCTATGAATCCTTTCAGGTACGTAATACTAAGTTTGAAACCGACAATATTTGAAATGTAATTTCTTGGGTTCAACAATCTACCCAGGAATATTCTATTTTAAAGCTATCATCACAATTCTGCAAACCGAAGACGCAAGGTACGGGCACATGAATGTTCGTGCAGTGACTGCAGTATATACCCATGCAAAGAAATTATAAAAGTAAATAACTTATTTTTAGTTTAAAGTTTAATTACTTATTAAGCTCACTGAGCTTATTTGTATTGTCTGCGTTTAATGTAATTCTACTCTATTTATTGCGCAGTGCATTTTTTTTTAATTCGTCGAAGAAGACGTATTCATAGTGTACTATGTATTAGACTTTTATGACTGTTGATTTTATCTTTTGCTTAAAAAAATACTTATCCAAAATCCTGATAGACCACGAGAAGTGAACGATTGCAGATGTACGAAAAATCAAACCACTACGATTCATAATATCTGCCATACATCTCAATGGGCGTCATCCTGCCCGACTGACCGTTAGTTACGTCTACAGATTCCCGCCTCTCGTCACGTGATCCGATGACAATATCGCCAGCGGAGATGAGACCTCATAAAACGCCCTGCGTGACACATTACTACATACATCACGCGAGCCACACATCAGAAACCATTTTATTCAACCAGGATAAATAATTGATGAAATTATTTGAGCACGGGAAATTGCTTCTTTCATCAATAACTGGAAAGAATAATAAGATTCCATTATTTATTGTTGGTACTTATCGAGTGCATAAGGATTTCCTGTGCGTCTCTCCATATCGGGAGAGTTGCTGTTGGTTCCACATGCGTGAACGAGCGTTTGCTGCGAGAGCCCTTGATTTAAGCAGAAAACCATGGGAGTGCCTTATAAGGAAGAACCACAAACTAAATCATGGTCAGTAGGGGAAGGTCGACATGCGTGATTTTCTTTAGATATCCTTCAATTAGAATTTACAATTAAACGCTACGGTAAATGATTTAATGTTTATTGATAAGTTAGTTTACGCATGTTTACTTTGTAAATGTTAGTATTAGTTATAGTTGTTCGAGGTAAGTAGAATCTGGATGGGATAAATACAAAAAGAAAAAAAGTGCTGTAGAAGGGATTCAAATCCACGTTATTAATTACAAAGGGTTACCACTTCCCCGCCACTTGCACAAGAAAATACGGTGAAAACCGTGGACATTTCGCGTCGATAAAATCAGTAGGGTTTGCAAATGGAGGAGATATAATGCTAGAAATGGACGTTAAGTGTAAATAAATAAATAAATATTATTAAATTGTACAGAACATCTCGGACTACTCACATGGCAGTATAGGTATAGGTAGGCCTACATTATATTTTAGTGACATTAAGTTTTTACTGACATCGACACCCGATAGTGCCGATAGTTCGAAGCGAGGTTCTTGCATACGAATAACAATTATGTGCACCTGTGCACATCGTAAAAGTACTCACCTAAACCGACGATAGTAGTGTGTTGAGTCGAGTAATTAGTAATTACAGGCAGCAGTAAGCAGAAGTTCGTACTCATCAACGCCAAAGTTGTGTCTATCTGTGCTTTTGTCCTCAGTAATCACTACCTACAAGCCGTGTAGTTAGCTCGAACAGCTTTGGCACGAGTAAGTGCAATTGGGACTTCGTGACAGCAACTTGTGACACGCGAAAAACTTCTCTGAAATAATTATTCCGTTTAGTAATTATACTGAATCATTGTGTTTAGTTTCTAGACTCGGTTCAATGCATGGCGTACTTATACTTTTTTACTCACAACTCATCACAATAATGTATGCCAACTTTTGCATTGTTCTTTTTTAAGGGTGAATAATTTAGACGTATACACCCCTATTTAAACTACGAGCTATACAATCGAAGACAATACATTTGTGATAATCGTATGCCTTGATTGCAAGAAGATTAATTATTTCAAATTATATCTTTTAAATGCGTGCGACAACACAAGTTGTTCGCCAAAGTAACCTTGTCAATTAAATTTAATTTTAAATTACTTTTAAATCAAATAATATTTACCAAGAAGCTCAATCGTACATAAAACTACTTGTAGTTTTTTTTTGCCAGTTATTGAAATACCAAATTAACCTAAAGTGAATTCTAAAAAGTTCTTGCTGTGATAGTGTAGTGAACAAGTTATAAAACATTATAAAGGTTGATGAAACAGGGGAAAGGTAAAACCAGTGGGAGGGGCTAAAATCGTCCCCAAAGGGCACTATGGAAACTTATAATGATGACAATATGGATGTGTTGGAGAAAGAAAACCATGTAAGCCGTATCAAAGAAATATACAGAATTTACTATGGAAATTGTGATCCATGAAATCGAATTATTTTTTTAAAATGAAAATGGAACTAAGATAAGGCCCTCTAGAAAAAGAGGATCCTACAGTTCATGGGAATTGTGACATCAGAGTAAGGGTTCACAAAACACAACGTACACAAGAGGATAGTTGAACAAATCGCGATTACACCCTCAAGAAAAACACCCCGCAGAACGAATCACACCCCGCAGTGATTGACAGGCAAACCACTCCGCTACACGAAACAAAAAACCCGACATTGTCAAGATAATAATTATCCCGACCATGGTCACGTGTTCTGCGCATGCCCGGGTGACAGTCTGGTGACCGCATCAGAAGACGCGCGCGCTCTCTAGACGCGTAATCTAAACGTGCGATTAGTGACAATACCTACTCACTCTCACTGGCAGTGTGTAATTATTGTAATGCGTACTTCTCTCTCTCAGCCACGATGTGAGTTGTAGGGGGAGGGGCAGGATGTAGGATATCGATTGTGCAATGATGAAAGAAGTGACACAGCAATATGGTAATATCTACGGGATTATCTTGAGATTTTCTAGAGTTGCCTCTCATTTCATAAAGCTGGTTTGCCGCCGTTGTGGTCGTGGTTGATTGAACATTGGTTTGAAAGGAATATTGATTATGCTGTATGGTTTTTTATGTCATGCAGCAATATTTTCTTCTTGTAGAAATTAATGCACACATCACGATAAACATCGTTGCGAAAAATTATAATAAAGGTGGGAGACCAAGCAGTAAGCACATTTTAGCGAAACCCAAATCCAATTTAAAAGCTTTATTTCCATGGTTCAATTTCCAGTAGAATCACTAAATTAATTTTGTTTCCAGAAATTATGTAAATAAATGAACAATTTCGTGTTTTGAGTGTGCAAAGTCAGTCATAAAACTTTTATGAGTGGGGGACTAATATTATTTTTTAAGCAAACCAAGCCAACCCTGCCGTCGCCAACGCCATCGACGAGCGAACAATGGTCAACCAGAATCCTTATTTCAAATACTGAGCACTGGGTAGTGGCTAGCTATTATTCGCTCTTCGATGGCATCGGCGTCGACAGAGTTGCTCTAAATATGTATGTATTTTTATAAAACGTATACCGTGGTCCCGACAAAAACATTGCATCGATGGGGTTAAAAAGGGCAGCCGTCGCGGCGCGCACTGAAAACGCCCATATTGAAGTGAGAGAATGTCATCACTTAGCCATGGATGCTGAACACCCCTACTACGACATCACACGACTTGCGTGAAACCTTTACACCTGTATTGAACCGTCCACGTTATAGCACTTCTTTCAGAGAATAAAAGCAATAACGCCTCTTCCCGTATATTAAAAGACTTTTTAAGGGTTTGTCAATAGATTAAGGGTAGTCCGCCTCTTTAAACTTCACTTAATTACAAATGCCTGTTCCGACACCGCGCATCAAACAAGTTGCGGGTAAAAATCGAGACATTATTCTGGTGGTTTTCTATTGTCGTGGGTGGTGGTGTCATTATGCGGGGACACTTTGATGTTCATCTGTTTGCGAGATGAGGGGGGGGGGGTTGTCAAAGGGGCTATTGTAGTCGTGGTGAGGAACTGTGGGGATGATCGATTAGTACAGGGATTAACAAAGTTTTTATCAATCGGTGTAAAACTCAAGAAAATGTATGTATTTGAGAGTTTGATATAAGAACCACACGAACCAATAATTATTTTACTTATTCCATCTCTCAAAACTCTATTAGCAATAACAAAGTTGTTGTGTCGTGTGATCTAATGTGTGATATCCATTGTTTGCAAGGTTTTACTTCCCTATGTAACATTTATTGATCAGACCATGGAGCAGTACTATTTATAACTCCATGATCAGACTACTTATTTCATTGATTAAACTTTTAAATTGAGTTTCAAATCTAATTTCTTAGTCCTCAATTTGGTTCATTACGTCAATACACTGCTCAATTTGTAAATTAGTAATGCATCCCAATCATGCTTATAGAGAATGTGTTGATATTATGCCATGCTCTCATTAAGTTTAAATTTAATGTGGTTTAAGGGCAAATAACAGTAGAGTAATCAGTGCCCATAGCCATACTCTCATTCTGCAAATTTCGTGAATAATATGTACTCAGAAAACAATAATAAAGAAACTAAAATAAACAAAATGGTTACTCGCCAACTGATTTGACGAGTTGTAGTATTATACTCTCTGAACCTTACTTTAAATTAAAAAAGAAAAATTTGCTCAACAATCTGCTATAGTTATGGAAATGTGTCCTCATTGATTTAGCATGTTCGAGCGAAGCCATATTTCCTCTCAATAACCCGTAATTTAAATTTATTCAAAGAATTTTGACAGGGTTTGTTACTATCCTCCTCCCGTATATTGAAAATTTACAATTTTTAACAACATATAGTACGAGGGGTGGAACCCTAAACTTCAACATCTTCCTTTAACAATATGCAACAATTCTACACATAGCTATATCTACTGCAAATCAAATTTAAACCATATGTGGCTGAGTATCGCATATAGTATTCCCTACCCTGAGTTTCAAAGCACATCGTATAAACATCAACAATGAACTTGAACGTAAGTTTTTAAAGGTATACGACACATGGGCATTCTGAGAATTAGGCTCCCTAGAAAAATACCAATTCTCAACTGTACACGTCAGTAAACTAATAAAATTACGTAAAATCTATATGGGAAAATGGCTTTCGGTTCGATTATAAAATGACATGATATTATTAATTTCGCTATCCAAATGCAGTGCACATGTGGTTTTTCGTTATCAAGGAAACAACATCAATGTAATTTTTTTAGATTTTTTAATTTTTTCAATTTAAATTTAAATGAAGAACAGTGAGCACTACCTTAAAAAATCATATTAAAACTACCTTTGCTAAAAGTCTCAATATTAATAAATTAGCATGAATGAAGTTACCAAAAATATACCCGGTATTGAACTTTTATTTTGTGGACTTGAGTTTATAGCAACAATCCAAAATTTCTTTTCTTTTTTAATGTTTTTTTTTTTTCTTTCTTTTCTTTTCTTTTCTTTTCTTTCTTTCTTTTCTTTTCTTTCTTTTCTTTTCTTTTCTTTTCTTTTCTTTCTTTTCATTCCCCACTCTTTATTATTTTTGATTCATTCATTAAATGCATATAATATCATTCAATTTGTTACCAAAATTCTTGTGTTAAATACATTGTTGTTGTAATGCTACTATTTAAAAATATTACGAAAATGTAATTTATTGTTGTTTCTGCATCTATGTAATTAGATTATTTAGTTGTCCTCCTTTAAATCAGTTTTTAAACACTGAATAGGATAGACGTTAAATAAATAAATAAAAAAATAAAATAAAGTTTTATCCTAGGGGTTCCTCTGTCCAAAAGAATATGCAGGGATTTAGTATTTTCCCTCCCAAGTTCAAAAACTAGCATGTCCTCATATCCTGTAGGTAACCCGATCAGAAGCAACTTCCTAGAGCTCCTTGTGCAATGTGCAGAATTCCTGTGAACAATTGTTTTGGGGAAGGGGGCCACAGTGAAAGATAGAAACAGAAAATAACGGTATCTGACTTTTTTCTCGAAAGCCGATAATATTGGCCTCAATCGGAAGGATTTGAAATACGAAAAGTTCCAACATTGCTTTCTCAACATATTATTAAGTAAGGTGTCTTCGATAAACTCTTTAGTTCGACGTAAAACTCATTTGAAACACTACGTGGTTTACTAACGAAAGTGCCGCCCTAAGCCAACACGCAACTGTGTAGGATATAGATGGAATTGATTGTTCTTCGGTTTTCCTTATTGCCAGACAAATGTCAGGATTGAGACATTATCAGACACGCTTAACCAGTATGTACAGTTAGCCGAAGAGGATGTACATTGTAACAAGGTGCCAGTAGGGTTAAGTTACTCCACATTAGGTAGAAACGGTATTATTTCATGTAGCTTATGACAAACAAGGAGGTAATAAAATACTCTCGCTTGTTACGTTTGACCTCAAATTGAGAAATTATACAAAACAAATAATTGTTTGTTTGTTTGTGACTCGATACCCCTGTTAGATTATTTCTGCTTCCAGCGCCGAATGGCCCAGGTTCGATTCCTGGGATAGGTAGCGTTTTTTTAATGAGCTAATGCTGCCCTTATGTTACTTGCGATATCGACTTCATTCAATCAATAATAGTAACTATTTAAAAGCAGTTTTAATTAATTTAATTTATTGCATATACTCCAAATTATGACTTTGGACGCTGCAGTTTTTGGAGGTCCTATAGGATAGGCAAAACCAAATTGTTAAGTTACTCCACTGACAAAGTGAAAATAGTGCGACGTTATGTAACTGAGTATGAAATATCATTCATTTCTTATTATTGATTTATTAATCTAAAGATAGATAGATAGATAACGTGTTTTTCTTTCGAAAATTAAAGAGTGAAAACTGAAAATGCTCTCAAATTGACTTAATTTTGCACCACTCCACCATTCACCATTCATCAGCACCCATTCTGAGACACATTTTATTATTTTATTTAAGAGTTCATTTAGTGAGAGTGAGACATGTTTCGATAGTCTATCTACACGGCGATTTTCAGAAAAAATCTGTTTGGTTCCCCCTGGCTTTATTCATCATGTCCAACTCAGTGTGGGGATCAGCACACATTGAAATCTTTCCAGCTGTATTGACTCTCTTCCACTAGCGGTGTTAGAGTTGCCTTTGTCAGCGGACCCCGCACGACTCTGGCGGAATGAGCTTCAACTACTCACTGGACGCGCCTGGGGTCGAACTGGGGGCCTTGGGAACAAAGACAACGGCGTGGAGGGGGTGTTTGGAATGGGAAGGAGACTGAACAGAATAAGAATCGATTTATTGTCAACCCGCTCAGTTCAGTTCAGTCAGTGGGAGAAATGTTAGGACGTCTGGACATTGTGGATATATCCTGGATAGTGGACATTATGTATTACAAGTAGGAACTAGGAATGCCTGCGGGTACAATACACATCAGTTGACCCACTTCGTATAACCCTCTAAAGGTGACTTATTAGGTAATTAGTGTGTTGGGGTAGTTAAAAAGGAATGTACAAAGGGTATTTCGTATGAAAATCAAACCAAGCATTGCCGGTGGCTGGCATCGACCTTCAGCATCTGCGTCGCGCGCTACCGTTCTTGATATTATACATGCTATAAGGAGAATGTCTTAAATTATTCGCCCTAAGGATATAAATATTAAATGTAACGCAATATGTTTAAGAGCTCATTTTGTGAACCATCGATTGATTTTTGTGTGTTGAACAACAATGACTAAATTGTGAAACATTACAATTATCTAAATTAACAGAAGACACAACCGGACACAGTAATTGTGTACCAATTATTGGTACACAAAATATATTAGGACGCAATTGTAGATTTCCCCCTTAGGCAAACGGTGATTAATATAGAGATTTAAAAAACGTAAAACTAATGAGACCTTTTATTATGCCCTTCTATATAGCCGAACCGAAAGTTGTATGTTCTCTCCGACTAGTTCCTGAACATGGAATATACAAATTGTAAAGCTGATCAATAATGAGCTGTCATTTAAATTCGTTCACTTTTACTGCTTTATTTGACAATCATCATTTGAGAGCGTAATTAAATATATTAATATTTGAAGTTATGCCTATGAAAATTTCCGTTTCTTCTTGTATCTGTGCGCATATAAAGGTATAGTACCCTACATATTTGAAATTATTATTCTTTCTGTAAATTCACTTCCAAGAAGTTGTCCGCGCTGATTGTTATTTAAACGGCTATTGTTCATCAATCATCAAAGAAACTAAAAACAATGTTTCGATTACCCTTGTTTCTTAAATACGATCCGGAAAGTCCTATGCATTAAACAACGATCATGTTTAATTTCCACATTTCCCAGCCCTTTTCCTTGAAAATCAAAGAAATAAGTTAATTGAAGGAACACTAGATTAGAGGGAGAAGTAGTTCATCATTCATCGTAATGTAAGCTTATAATCTCAAATAATACATCACTATTTCCTTCACAGCTCGTGTGAAGGTTGATTCCCCTCGATAACTAACGACAGGTTGATTTAAAAGAAATTAACTCAATCGTATTGTGATGATAGTTTCTCCCCACATAATTTCCAGTGAAATATGTTAATCCCTCCACCTCAATGCCCTTTGTTATGCAAAACACGACAAATTAGTTCATTTTTTCACCAAAAAGAACCCAACAAAAAATCACAAACTCCTACTTATAAACCTATACATCTAATCAGACAACGGGTGTGTTTTCTTAACGTGCCAGACTTAAGGTCAGACCTCATAACAAGGTCACAAAGTTTCATTTCTGGGTCAAGGTCATCGCCCATGAATATTTCCTGGTGGCCGTTGTCCGCAATCCCCTACATCGCGCGGGTTACGCCATCACCTCCCGTCACAAAGGAGTCGAACACGCGACCTCCTGCTATTCAATCACGTACGCGCTACTCCCGTGCCTCAGGTAAGCGGTGGTTACTCATCCCCCCCCCCCCTCCTACCTCGTCCCTCGCGCAAACACGTGCGTGATGATCATAATGGAAATGAGTTCCTTAAAAAATGCATTTTTCTTGGATGTACGTAGTGAAATTCTAACGTGGAATAGCTGACCCGTGAAAATCCCTGTGATAGTGGAAAAGTCTAGTCATTCACATTCTTCAATGTGTAACTCACTCTATGGAAAGTCAATAACCTAATAGTTTTCCCAGGCACTACCTGTATCAGGAAGGCGAAGCAGATACAGGAATTAGGGTATTATGCCCGGAAATCTCTTTAGATTTTTTGGGAAGATTTTATTTTTTTTGGGAAAACTAACCTTTTTAGTGTGATTTGTTACGAAATGAGGAAAAACCACAAAATAAATACGTGTTTACTATAAAATTAATTAAGGGCTTCGCAAGACCTTCGAGGAAAGTGAAATAGATAGAAAGGTTGAGATGATCAAGATAAAAGGTTATTGACCAGTAGTGTGTGTTCATCACTGTTTTACACACTGGGGTGTCATCCATGAAGAATGAGTCATGGTGTGCAATGATTGAGCCAAAGATGCGACACAGCCGTCCAATGACCGTTCATGGATTCCATGATTATTGTCTATTAATTGTAATAGATATAACTGCAAACGATTCCATATATAATAATCGTTGGCTGCTGTACGATATTGCCAATGAATTAGATATATCGTTCCTCGATAAAATTAGGCAATTATTTGTGTAGAAAATCGAACGAAAGAAATGTTAAATTTTCATTATATTATTAATAATAAATTGATATAGACGTCTCCTGATCGAACCCAAAACATATGACCAAAGCCAATGATATTTTGGCAACTGACAAATGGCAGTGGAAAGTGTAGTCTGAAGTTTTGGGTCTGATCCCCCGTCGAGCTAACTATAAGAAAAATTACTTATTGCACAACTTTTAAAAACTAAAAAAACAAACTTAAAAACTTTTCTACAAGAATAATTATTTGCTTACGTGGTAATAGGTAAAGATGTATTACACTTTAAACTTGGCGCGTGGATTATTTACGATGCCATGGTAATGACGAAAAGTTAATTCTTAGCTATGCGGAACTGCTCAAACAAAGCCACTGCTTATTTTATCAATTTCTCAACTTTGCTTTTGAAGAAGCCATCTCTTGTGTTTTATACACTGCAATGGCATTCCAAGCAATAACGTTTAAAACAAGAGCCGGCTAAGCTCAATAGCCTTCAACGACCTTAAATTAAATTTCAACGACAGAGGAATTTTATTTTTACGACAGTTAATATTACTGTTTCCTATATTTTACATTCATTGGTGTTTTCATATTTTCTTTTGTAAATCAATAAGGCTTAAAATTGATAATGAATAAATAAATAAATAAATAAATAAATAAATAAATAAATAAATAAATAAATAAATAATAACAAAATTTAAATTAAATTATTGTTGACTCGGTAAACTAGTCACAGAATAAGAATGCAATTGCGTGTTTGATTGCACATTATTTTTATTTTTTATTTCTGATTGAGTGCAAAATATCACGTAATTATAAAACTTTCCACGTCAATAGATAATAAAACATCAATGGTGCGATTATTAAAAAAATTACCAAATATGGCTTCGATCGTGACAGACGATAACACTTTCGTTCCCATGTTTGCTTATCACCAGGTGGACGTCATTCATTCGACCTTGCAAACAATTTAACCGATAAGAAAAAAAACATAAAAATAAAATTAATCTTTATAGAATTTTATCACTCTTACGTTGGTTTAGCCCTATAATAAAAGATTACATCTAAACAGCAGTGACCCAGATTGCAGTGCAACCTAATCAATAAAATGAGTAGCACGCTAGGAATGTCTGTATCATCGTGTTTTGACAAAAACAATTTAAAAAATAGTTTCTAAAGAATGTCATAAAAAATGCGGTGATTCTACGACTGAGAAATGCGTGGTGCTAATATCGATTATTCGTAGCAATTTTCCGTCTGCCCTCCCGCCCTAAACAGGTCGATATGACATTAAATTATAGTTTAGAAGTGAAACATGCCATGAAAGGTATGTACGGTTCTTGACCTAGGTCATGACTACACAGGGTTGGAATTCTATGTCACGAGTATTTCCTTGTTTTGTTTTGTTGAATCGTTCAACTTTGCAGTCTGCTCTCTGTGTGGCACGGGAGTTATTTATTTTATATGGGGGCGGGATCGAACCCCGGCTTCCCTGTAACTTGCGACACTTAGCGACTGAGCTACCGGGGCTTGCGACATGATTCACTACGGACACGTCCCCGGTCTCGATGAGTGACTGGTACAGTAACAAGCGTGATGGGTACATTGACGTCCATGCAAAACTAACTTGGTTAAAAATTAAAATGCGTGCTGTATCGCGATCAAGTAGTATTTTATTTTTTGTTTGATTTATTTTTAATTCATTTTTATATTAATGTATATCTCAATCAGTAATATTATACGTAGGCCTACTTATTTACAAAGTAGAAGATAGGCCTACTGATAAAGCGTCAAGAGGATAAAACACTTCAAAGGGATTTATGTTAATACGTATTGAGTTTGAGGCCATATCGAAACTAAGTAAGGGTATGTCTACTGCATTCAAAATATATTATTTTAAATATATAGGATTATTTTTTAAATCATGTTTTTTTTCATCGGTCTTTTTTATCCATAGTATTTGTTGCATAAAAATTTAACTTTGTGTGAACATTCCAAACCGTTTTATTCGGTAACTTTAATGACAACATATCGTCTGCCAGTACAAACTAGCAAAGAACAATTATTTTTCCAGTAATCAAACATGGGAAAATAGCTATTATGTTAAGAAAATAGAATATGACTGTATAAACATTATGTGCATTATATGTGTGTGTGGGGGGGCCTCCCACCCCTGTGACAAAGTAATAACTTGTTTCGCAAACACTCAGCTAATAACTCTTTCAGTTACAAGTTACAACTAATTAACATATACCTAGGTCGTAATAAGTAGCCACATACAATCAATTCACGCGTATACAAGAAAACGAATCATAAGTTATCCTATTATTGGGAGAAGAATCGATTGAAATAATATAGGTCTCGAAAGCAACGGGTTACAAACGCGATTTCGATTGCTTTCATTCACGCAATGTAAAACAC
The DNA here is from genome assembly GCA_024449915.1 of Sweltsa coloradensis. Taxonomy (NCBI): domain Eukaryota; kingdom Metazoa; phylum Arthropoda; class Insecta; order Plecoptera; family Chloroperlidae; genus Sweltsa; species Sweltsa coloradensis. The sequence continues at coordinate 285,542 of JAMZAV010001478.1, read as the reverse complement.
TATGTCAAATACCATGTGCCACTTTGTGTCAACTTGACATTATTATGAGCACATAAAAATTGATTCATTTACATTTTTACTTTGGTCAGAAGATAAATTTTTTAAACGAGTTGTAACAATGAAGTTAAATATAACCTGAACTCCTCACATCTTTGTTCTGTTATCTTGTCAAGGTTTTGTTTTCGTAATAATTATTGGTCATAATCCTGTTAATAGAGGAAGAACGTATTAACGACTTAAAATTCCTCAATAATAGGCTAAAATAATGATTGTCGTTACAGTTTTTAGCTCAGTGGACATTTCCCAATACAGTCATGAGTTGACCAATGACTCCAAGTCTAAACGTCGACCTTCACACTAATTACTGAAAATTACTTGATGGTAAGAGGCACCGTAATTCATAAAATGAGATTATCATAACGTTAAAGTTGTAACCGTGGAGTATATATTGTGCAACCAACGATAGTGTAAGGCTTGTAGCTGATCGGGAGGTCACGGGTTTCGCATAACAACAATGGCAATCCTGGCTGAAAGTTTGAGTCCTCTTAACCAGCCCTAGGACATTCCCTTCACCATTACCCTTTTCCTAGTTAGAGTTGCAACGGGTAAAACTGATACCCTAGCTGGCGTCCTTAGGAAAAAAGTGTTTTTAAACGTCTTATGTACAGTCAGACGAATAAGCTGCGTTTGCTCTGTAGACACAGGGTGGTGCCGAACATTATATCAGCAAGGTAATATAAGCGCTCGAAATCCATTAATAACTTTAAATGATAAGGTTATGAAAATGGATAATTAAATTTAAAATTAATTTGCATCATTATATCTTCTCTAATGTATTCTCTTGATAACAATTATTTGAGAAAATAAATTTATTAGGTGCTTTTTATGGTTGATGGACTAGTATTTGGAACCTGAACTAAGTTGTTGATTTAAAACAATTTTTATCACTTCTGATCAAGAAATTGTTCAAAACTGAATAAACAAAAGAATATTCATTATTCAATGTTGACAATAATGTTTTTCAATTATCTAAGAAAAAAACCTGAAAAAATTTTTGATAGGCGGGGTGTTTTTTTTGGAAATGTAATAAATAAATATGAACATTTTACCCCAGAAAGGCATATAATTTTGGGCATAAATTGCGTTTATATGAAAATGTGCCCCAAATTGAAATTTAAACCATTTAGTTTAAACCCAGGACCAAAATACGAAACTAAAAAATTTGAAGGTTGCGGGGTTTGACCCCGCTTTCGGCACTCCTGACTGAGAGTGTAAATATTCCCTTTGGCCCAAAATTTTGAAAATAAAAATTTAAACCCGGATAAGATTTAATCCCATTGGCAATACTATAACAATATGCTCTCACTCTTATGTGCATATTTTTCATTCATATTCACAGCAAATCAGCGCATCAAATAATATAGTACACGCTTGTTATTTTTTAATTTTTTTAAGGAAATAATAATTATGTAGAATCTACTTGTTGGCATGCACATAGCACATTACATTTGATTTGACTGTTTTTTGTGTATCTGGTTGGGTGAGTAATATTGAACCTTGAAATTGTTTACTTAGCTTGTGATAACATCTGCAGTATGTACTATTTTAAAAAAAATAGATTATTGTATTTAATCTAACGTATACATTCCACTAATTGAGTATTCTGGTTGCACATGCAGTGAAAAATTAAATGAGGCAAGCTCAACGACACAATTGTGACAAAAATCCTTATGAAACGGGAGCAACATCACAGAAAATAAAATCAGTCCCTTTCTAGCGTTAATCGTTCTCAAATTCACTTAGTCGCCATTTTAGACTTCAAATCACATTACAATAATTATTTTAGTCCAATATTACAAAATGTTCCCTAACAATACATCCAGTATCGTATATCGAAATAGAATGCCCTCATTGTGGGGTTTCTTTACGAGTAATTAGTTTGCAATGACGTCAACAAGGAGAGAAAACCTGCGCAATTCATCTAGCAATGAGGTGTTTGTTTTATTGATTGATGGGCGTATGAAAGTGGGAGACAGATTTCAATGAGTGCCAATAACTGCCTGTCAACCGGCCTCTAAAGGGCGTGAAATCCATGGTAATTACTTATGCTATCAGTTTTAAGGGTGAAGAGAAAAGGAGCCAAGCAACGCGTTTGTACTGTAGAAAGACAAGTGCAGTTACAGTTTTACTAAGATTTATTTATTTATTTATTTATTTTTTATTTAACGCTACCCTATTCAGTTTTTTAATAATAATATATATAATTTATATATTATAAGTTTTGGGAAGAGTAAATATTTGGTTTTAAGTTTCATTTTGACTTGCGATAGTGGGGATTTTCACACAACACACAGTACTTTTACCGTCCCTCACAACCTTTCGATAAACCCCATCACTGCCTCTGTGCGGGTTTTTAATTGTATATAGCTTTAACATTATCATTATTATATGAAATTTTTTTAAAAAAAAATTATTACAAATATTTTTTATATCATGATGGACACAAAAGACAAGTTTCCAAACATATAAGGTTTTCTAATTAAAAAAAGAACGCGATTTTTCAGTTTTTACTTTCTCTAGCTCTGGCACAGTTAAAACTTGTAAAAAAAAAAGAAATTTTGAACAATAAAATATTTTTCGCAACAGAGTGGGCCTTCTTTGACCAAGAGTAACTGAGGGGAACCCCTTGCGTGCCCAAAATCACTAACCCCCCCCCCCAACCCTCCCTCTTGATCACATCACTCGAAATAAGGAGACGCTTTGTTCCGCAGTTCGAGGTTCACCAGTACGCCACCCCAAAACTCAAAGGGTAGGTTCTCTGACAGGAGGGCGTACCAAATTTTGACACCGTTTCGTTTGGGTGGCCTAAACGGGTCCAAGTGGGTGTGTGCGTTTGACACTCCTCAGCCTGTCAATTGTTTCAGTCGTCAGCTGACACCCTGAATGCACCAGCACTTATTCACTAATCTATTTCAAGCCGAGACAAAAATTACATTTTTATTTTAGTTCTAAGGGTGTTACACATTGGGGTTTGAATTTTTACAGGAATTATCTTTTAGTGTCATTGATAAAGTGGATAACTACATTAGCTTCCACCCCTGTTTTGTTCTAGTTTTCCCCCTCCCTCTCGCTAGCCGCCCCCTCAAGGCTCTCAAGTATCATCGCTACAACAGTTCCTAATTCATTTCGATTAATCCAGTTTTGGTTTACACGGCGATGCATGTCGGTTCCAGATGATACACTTTTGTTTTTTGAGTATTGGATTTTTTCGTTTTGTCTCTCTTCTAAAACGTGTTGTTGAGTCACTGTGATTGTTTCTGTCTCGCCTGACAGAGTCGCGTGGACTGATGGGTGGGTGGGTGTCTTCTTCTGGCGGCGTGGACACTGTTTAGTATGCATAAAACACGGGGCTGAATGGCTGGGGGGACGTTACATGGACCGATCCATCTCGCCAGAATGTATGTAATAGCTTTTTTAAAAATGAAAAAAATTTGAACAAAAATGGGAAATTCACTTATTTTAGTGTAAAATTTAAAAAGAAAGTTACAAAATCTTAAATGAAAAAAAATCACACAAGTCCAGGAGAATTTTTTTCCAAACCTATAAAAGAGAATTTAATTCGTGTTATTATTTTTTCTGCTGAAATACGGATGCATGTTTTGCTGTCATTGTAAGCTCATACGATGTAATTTCTTTTAACGAAACGACGAACGTACGAAGTCAAATAACATTGTTTTATAACAGACTTCAGGTCCTATAAAGAAATTAATTAAATAAAATACAGCTACAAAATAATAGTATATTGAAAATATTAAACAGTGTTAAACAATTTGATTGAGTATACAAAGTAGGGAGCAAATCTTACTGAAAAATAAATTTTTGGTGGAGGTGCCGGGTATATGTAAATTCCCTCTTTTTCGTCGCTCTGCTCCCTGACCTCCAAGGTAATTAACAACATTCTCTACCACACTTGTTGAAGGGCCATGTCAACAAATAGCCGCTTGTCAATCGCAGGTCATATACGTTTTTTATCATGGGACGTGACACACGCACAGGCGGACGAATATGAAAATGATGCATGTAGAGGAGCTTTGAACAGAAACATTGTATACAACAAAATAAATTCGAATAAAAATTCTTATATAATCTAAAACCAAACCATATTTAATAACTAGGAATCGAAACGAATTGGATTTGAAATAATTTCATTGAAAAACACGTAAAATTATATAAACAAATTGAGTCACAATTGTATCAAAATAAAATAAGAGTGGTGCAGTCACGTGAACACGATACATGCGTGAATAAATGAACTAAATGATCGTAGGATAATTTAAATTAGTCAGAATTTTTAATTTTATTCGCAACAGTGATTTAAAACAACATAGTCTGTTGCATTATGTGCAATTTCCCTTCGTCACCCGAATCTACACTAGTAAACCAACTAGGTATACACCTTTTTTCTAGTCGTGCTCATGCTGCATGGTTATATGCCTGTCACGAACCTGATACCCTATATATCTTTTCTTTTGCAGCACTTTTTTCAATTCTTTCCTGCTTTGTTTATATGTCATTGCCCATTGGAGAAATGAGTGTGACATTAATTTAAAGTATAAATTTTAGTGGTTTGATTTCCAGATATTTCTTGTATAATCTATTTTCGTGTTTAAAAGTATCTGTTTATTTCAAGAAAAAAAACTCTCTCCACTACCTTGCTCGAAAACGTGCGCCTAAGAACTAAATGTCAAATGTTTCAATGTAAACAAATCCATGTGCAGTGGAGTTCTTAAATTCTACGAAGAAATCTAAAAATATCTTTGCTCTCCCACGTGTAACAACGTTCTAACTTTACATAACGCTGTGAGCGTGTTCATGCCTGTTCAACGAGAATTGCGTAGTGTAAAACTCTTATCGCCTCCTCATACCCTGATAACCCAGATGACTCACAATCAATCACACCGAGCTTCTTCACACATCAAATACCTCCAATCGAGGTAAATAACTTTAAAAAAACTCTTTTGCGGTCGTGCGATAGTTAGTTTGCCGTGGTGACGCAATTTATGATGTGAGGGAGACCGTGCACCCTTCAGGTGCCTCCGTGGGTGATAACGTTGAAGTAAGGTGTACTTTGTTAGTCATAACTGCACTAGTTATGAGATAACCGCACGCAATGGGAAAGTGAGGGAAACTATGGGTGGGAAAGGGTTTGGGGAGAGTATGTTAATTGTGGTTTCACACGTCTTAAGTATGTGCAACGATAGCTATTCCATACAATGGTGAATGGTGATTATTGTTATATGTATGAAGGACATTTATTTAAAAAGTAATTACTATAATTCATGAATCATTGATGATCAAATAAATAAATTTATCAATCAAAATTATTTTTTCATAAAAAGTCGTAAATAACCGGCTTGGAACCAGAGTCCCCGAGACGAGTTATTTTTTTAAAATTTCTGGTTTCTGTAATTAATTAATTAATTACAACTAAAATTGTAAATATACTGTGTATAGGCCCTATCATCTTCTGTTATAAATGTTGTATAGATAAGAACAAGGGGGATAATTCCGGGATAGTTTTTAATTTTCAGAAAAAAAAATGTATGTCAAGTGTTTTGACGGATGAGATAGGAATATGTATATTGTGATGGTCCATCCGTGTTTTTAGAAATCACTTGTATAGATAGTAGGTTATTTTGAGAAGTTTTGTTTAATGGTAATTGTATTTCAATGTATTATAATCAATTGAGTGTTATTCTGTGTTATAAGGCACCAGCGTTGGCTGCAGCGACCAATAAAGGTTTATTACTATATTACCCTTTGTAGGTTAAATTAAATAAATAAAATTATACATAAATTCATATTGATTAACACTCAAATTTAACTGGAAAATTGGAGTGTGCACAAAACCAAAACTCAAATTTCCAAATCAGTTCTCCTTGCTACCAAAAAAAAACTCCATAGCTAAAATCAAGACTAGAGATTAATTAGTAAACCTTTTGACAAGACAAGTAAATATACATTGTCTTTTGCCCGGAGCACACCATAAGAAAGTAAATTGCCAGGTTTGTGTTGATGACGATGAAGACCATAATGATGACGTTTATCCGTAAATCATTAGTCATAATTGTAATAATCGCATGGTAAAGCGGTTGACCATCGGCATCATGGCTCACCTGTTTGAAAATAGCAACTTCATGTCTTAATCATCCAATGAGAAAATCAAATCACCTGATGGTAGAGGAGGGACTTGAGATTCTGTCTCATAATCATGGAATAAATATGCGGTGGATGACAAGAGAACAAACGCATTTCCACGGAGTGAGTAATCGTAGTGAATTTACACCATCTTGAGAAGTGTGATTCAGGAAGTGTTGATCAACAGGCCGACCTAAACACACACTAACTAGTAACTGGGTGCTATAATGGGCGTGGCTACAGTGACAAACCGTTACAAGACGGTGGAAATCGAGAGGGGTTCTGTGAGTCACATAATCGTCGCGATAACCTCGTTGCTTAACACGTTTAAATAAATTAACATTATTTATAAAATAACTATAACACAATAAGGCCTATGATTTTTGCTGAAAAACGTGGTGATGACCAAAAAATAATTAAAATATAAAAAAAATATGTAGGGGCCTACTACACCTGAAAATGCTCAATCATTATTTAGTTAAAAAAATTATTTTATTAATGAAAAGCATAAGAATTAAAATGTAAAGTTCAAATATTTATGATTTAACAATTAATCAACCTAATCGTTTTTTTATTATTTATTATTATATAATAACGATGCCAGGATTGCATGCGTATGAAAATAAGTACAAGTTTATGAGTATAGTGTGTGTGGGGGGTAGGAATGTAAGATAGGTAATTTTGAGTATTATATTTGTGATGAGGATGAAAATATGGGAAGTGGAAAGTTGGTATTACATTACCTAAAACTGGTCATGTTGCTAAATATAATTATTTATCATTTGTCTTTAATCGTATGGATATATAAAAATAGTGAATAAATTGTACAAATTGATTTTGACTAAAAATTGGTGGAAGATTTACGATATTGTGTTAGTGCGCGAATTCAAATGTTTTATGTGTGTTATTGTTTTAATATAGTTATTCATTGTTAACTAGATAAAGATTAGATTATAAGGAGAGTCACGCTTGAAGAGCCCAATTGAATTTATACTTGTAGGTATTTATCTGTGACTGAATCGAGAATCTACTACTTCTACTACACTTACAAGTTTAAAAGCTATAACTCCAGGTACGTACCCAGCTTATTAAATTATCCTTTTATAGCATGCTGACATTTATAGTAGTCAACAACGCCTTCTTCACCTTGAGTTGGCTACAGAATCACTGGCATGCAGTAGCATGAAGAGAGAGGGGGGAGGATACAAAATGCTATTACATAAAATAAATAAACACATACATGAAATGAAATTGTAAAAAATAAAATATTCGGGACACGCGAATAACACAGTTCACACCAGGGGCGTGGCGGGGGGGCATCAGGGTGTCCCATCTCCCCTACTGATATCAGGAGGAGGGTTATAAAAATACTAAATGGGACTATGTATTATGTGGCATACATAATTATGTGTAGGCCCTACAATAAGCAAGATTTTGTAAATTGGCTGTGTGGATCTTCGATATTTTATAATTATCGTCAAAAGTCACTCTAAAAACTAGTAAAATATCACTATTTGCAATGTTAAAAATCAACAAAATTCTGAAGCTGTGCGCCCCAGACCCGCACCATCTGGGGGGAAACCCCATTGTGCCAAAATACGTACTTTTCCCGAAATTATAGTTTTGTGGGCAGTTCTACAAATTGCTTAATATAAACCCCGAAATTCATCCCCCCATCCCCCGGATCAAAATCCTGGCTACGCCCCTGGTTGACATCCCAAAAAAGTTAAATATCATATCCGTTCTCAGTATAAACAACTAGCTTGTATCCTAGAGAATATTGCATATTACAAAAACGTTTGTTTAGGTGATATTACACTGTTTGTCAACTAATCAAAAAGTAAATAAACGTGCACACCGTTGTTTTACCATCAAGGGTAGAGACAAGTGTGTCTCTAAACGAGGGAATTGCATGCTGTTGGTTATTACGTCCAACTGTAATAGTGCATACTTGATACATGTTGCACCATTGCATGACGGGACGTGTACAACAAGCAAGTAATAAGTGTGCTCATGCTCAGGCGTCATCAATCATCAGAGTCAGTAAATTGCTATACATCCTTGCAGTTGCATCAAACATAAATTGCTCAATAACCTTTCAACTTGAAACATGATTTTGCATTAGGGATTAGTAGTTAAAGGGGTAACAATTAGCGATGACAAGTAACGCTCGTTTGTTGTAGATGCTTTATGGCAGTAGTACATTTAATCTTGACATGTACTTTCGTTTATTTCAAATAGTACTTCCTCTTGCTTGGTTTACTGTTTGTGTAAGCACAATGTTTTTTAAAATGCTTAGTATGATAGTAGAAATTATTATTCCTCACGATATCTGTCTGCCATTTATTACAAGCGTTTCAGAATATAAATTTTGAATTAAACTGGGGACAAATCCGAAAAAGATCTCATTTACTCCCTTTAAATAAAAAAAATAGGTGATAGAAGTGTATGATTTTTTGATGTCAATATGACAAATCGTGCTTTTATCAGTTGTGATAAAAATTAACACCTGCAGAAAAGGAACAGTCATAATAATATGCCAAAACAGTATTATTTTGTATTACAAAAAGTATTATCTCTTAGGTTTGACCCCAAAAATATAAATCTTCTGTTTTTAATACCAAATACTATTTTTTCTTTATGAATAAAATGTATTAGTTCGAGAACAAGCTACTTTACAAAGTAAGTACATACTTGTATGTTCATAATTATTATCTACGTGTTTTTTTTTTTTTTTTTTTGTATAAGATAAAACATTTTCCTCATCACGTGCCTCCGAGGATGAAAAGCAAAACTAATTTTACCAACACCAGACTCATCTAGTTCGCAGTTAAAAAGTGTGTGCTATGTCCCTTTTTATCTGGAGACCTTGCATTGGATGCTGAAACAACAAAGTCCACCCAACAATAACACGATTCATGTTTCATGTGTTTTTGTAACCACTTGAACCGTAGAAAAACAACTCTAACCACATGATATGAACATAATAGTAAATGTGAAAGTGACAGTCATGCTAAGATTACGGAATTATCATTTGATTAGAGTGATTTCTTGGAATTGCACCACAATATTGACTACGAGGCCTGATATTGTATTACTTCTCCCACTCGTCTACTTGGCAACAGTGTATCACCCAAGGCTAGACCGTGGTGGCACCGCGCCGTCTGGCTGGCTCGTTCCTAGAACCCAGCGAGCAATCATCCGTAGCGGCCATCGCATCGTACCAGACATCCCGACACCTCTAGAGCTAGATCTCGACTCCGCGCCGTGAAACTCGTATTGTTTAGAAGTTCAGATACCCATACACCCATTTGTGTATACCTAGCAGCATTTTATAGTCGCGCTGGTGGATGAGCGTTATGTGGCCCATCTTCGTGCATTTCTACATTTGAAAGAATCGTAATAGTACGATACAATAGGAAATATTTCTTAGATTTTACCAAATTTATAGCATATCTAGTTTCAAAAGTTTCGAAAGTTCCCTGAAACTTTAATCAAGATCCGAGCAGAGTAGCTGTTCCAAAACAGAACTAACAAAAAAAATATAGACACAAAATTATACAAGACATCAACCAAAATTGTAAAAGTACTATTTTCAAGAGAAATATTTCTTCGGTTGTATCCAAAAACCGTCCGTGGCAGTTATAAGTTCAAAGATCACGAAGTTGCAAATAACCATCCCAGATATTTTCCACAGAGGAGTCAAATTGAAGTATTATTAATATAATAATTGATAGATTTAAGTCAAAATCAAGGATAGAGTAAAAAATCTCTGCTTGAACCATGGTTTGAACCCTTATGAACCCTTATGAAATGAAAATGTTTTACTTTGATCCAATGAGTACAAAAAATATTGATTATGCCAGATATGTATGTATTGATTTGTAAACCAACGTGAATGATAAAGGGATTGTGAACAAACCCCACTCCAGTCGAGAGCGGTTTTGTAATGTGAGGCTATAGGTATCAGCTACTGGTAAATGGGGCGCTAAGAAGGTGGCTCTATCATTGCTGCTCACCGTACGTGTTACGTACGTATACGTTGTTGCAATTGCCCATTATCTTCGAATTAACGTCGTTGCGAATGATAAAACGAGAAATGACGCAAAAACTAAATGTGTTTCTTCATAAAATAAAATACTGTTGTTATTATTTTATTCAAGTTCTGTCATACTCGAGTCGTTACGCAAGTGAAACGCTAGATTTATGTTGAGATTAACTATTCAATGAGCTAATCAATCAGTGTAGTGTAGGCCTGCCTATAAGGTAAAATATAATAGTTTTCGTACTGAAAGAAATATCAAGTATTTAAAAACATCCAGCTGCATGCTCTTGGGTAACTTGTTTTAAAGCTGCTAATAAACATTATGTTGATGTTTTGAATTACGTTTCGACAACAACAAAACAGATGTTAAAAAATCGCCCACAACCATAAAATCAATTTGAAGAAGAGTCCTGTTAAAAAATATACATCAAATCGAAATAATAATCGATTTTCCACAAAACAAAAATTATATTTTTTATTGTGAGCCGGACAGACACTCTCAAAGTAAAAAAAAAAACATTGTTTTTGCTTGCTTGCGCTTGCTTGTTGGTTGGTTGCTTGTTGGTTGGTTGCTTGTTGGTTGGTTTGTTTGCTACGTGCCGAGCCGTTGTACTCGGTTGCAATGCTGTATGGAAGGATCAGGAGCCCAGCCTCAGAGAAGAGGTTATCTCACTTCACCCGAGCGCGACGCGCACACTTGCATACGACTCTACTCTCGAACTCTCGTCTTACTCTTATCTCCACCCTGCTTGCACAGCTCCCACTATCAATAAACAAACGGGTCTCGGACCGAACAGAGCAAACCTACCTACCCTTCAACAATAACGAGATTTAGAAGCGTAACCCCTAAATAAACAAATAAAACGAAATGCATTACACTGGTACAACAACGAAGTCTGGAAAGATGATGAAGTAGGCCTATAAACATCACAAAGAAACAACCCTATGCTCTGGACAAAAACTGACTTGGGGACGATCATATAAGAAATGAGAGCAGTGAATAATGTAATACCTTGAAAACGAAATCTTCAGAATATGTTTTATCGGCCAAGTCGTGGCAGACACGCCTATTCGAAATAAAGGGGGAACCTTGTACTATGACTTTTTTAACTCACAAAGATTTTTTTATAAAAATAATCTGAATGAATAAATAAATAATATCAGAGCTGCATAAGGGTAGTTCTTTGAATAAAGAGTGACAAATCGTCACTAGTCAAGGCATGGGCTATAGAAATGTTTGGAAATGATGGCCATACGTACAATACAAATTGGGTCATGGATATTATGTTTACATTGTATAAACTATGGTCACCGTTGTGACATTATGGATAATTCTGTTTGGTTTATGGGAGGATTTGTACAATAAATATGACATGTGAAATGTGAATGAAGAGAATGACCATGGTTAATGTTGTAACCATGGAACAAGAAACCATACAAAAATTGTGATATGCTCATAACTTTTGGATTGTTTGACCAGCTCCATGGTTAGACTCAGTGTCTAAAAATCTTTGGCTGTAAAATTGGAACGAACAATGACAGCTGTCAATAAGACAAAAACATGTTTGCCATTATTGTCTCTTATCCTCTTTTCAAGCAAACCCTACAGCCATTTTATAAGTGTGTGGACCAATAAGTAATTGATTTACTAATTATATTTTTATTTAAACGCTAATTTAATTTAAGGGAAACTATAATTTTTCATGTTTCAAAAAGTTTTTTTCTTCAACAATCAGGGGCAATAATACATCTTACTATTGTCCTACTTCTACCCTCGTATAGCATTGAGACCTGCGTCAAGTCACAAGCCATAAACACGTAAAATGAGCCAATCTAAACTCAGTATTTGATTGATTTGAGACGTGTTCGCACTTGCAGGCATCAGATGGTCCAGCCTACCAACCACCCTTTGTATTGTATCCTAAGCCACCGATCCCAATAAACGATAGCCATCACAAATGACGAGATTGGAAAGGAATCAATGAAAGTTTCAATGTTTGTGAACCCGTTCAAAAGCACTAAAGGGCCCCTTACACGGGGAAGTTGAAAAAGTAAAAAGTAAAAAGTGATAAGAACGAGTAGCTTTTCGAAGCCTTCACACGGACAAAGAGAAAAAGTTTGTGCCTGGCGTCACCTCTCGGCCTTTGTGCGAAACTGATGCGGCAAGAAGGGGTTACTAACCATGACAATTGTTTTCTTCAATCTTGATCTTCACACAGTACTGGCGCGTTTGTTTACAAGACCTAGGGCCTAGTGGAGCCTAGGCCTAGGCCTAGGTTAGGTACAAACCTGATGCTAAAAACGGCAACGTCACTGCCAGCCTTTCTTCAGCCGCGATCGGGTTCCGCATTGCCTCTCTATTTTGGGGCAAACCAAATGTGCTAGTTTGGTAGACGCTATGAAACACAATTTTTGCGCGTATTTTTCAAGTTGACAGAATAACATTCAGATGACAATCGGACAGGAATTTCCACCGCCACTTATATATCAAGCTGTGGCAAAGGTGTTACGTTTTTCTGCATCTTGATTTCTTACCAAAGTTGAACTCAATGACAACGTTGTCGACCAATCACGGTCAACTCTTCAAGGCCATTCTACTTTTCACTTTTTACTTGTCGAGCAGAGTCCGACAAGTTGAGAGACTTTTCACTTTTTACTTTTCAACTTCCCCGTGTGAAGGCAACTCGAAAAGTCCCATAAGCTGCACGCTATCTCTACTACAAAAAAGCTACTTTTTCTCCTCACTTTTTCTTTTTACTTTTCCAACTTCCTCGTGTAAAGGGCCCTTAACCACATGGACGCCTTCAGTTTTACTGCCTTTATCTGCATCGAGTTGCAAACGAAGAAAAACGAAACAGCTGTTTTATGTTTGCGAGGCCTAAACAAACAGTCTTATCGAACGCAAAGGATTTCGGTGGGTGAAAAGACTGGACTGGACTTCCCACTGCCTTCTAAACACGGGACTTGCGGAACACGTTCCACACGACGCCTTGCTGATCTGATTGTGGAAGACAACCATGGAAGAATATCGTTGGATCGTTGTTACCAACCATCATACCATGGATCTACAACCTCTTCAAGATTTAAGTCCATGGTCAAACGATCATTAATTTTTGTCAACAAGCTTTCAATCCGACAAATGGTTTGGAAGCCAGAAAATGGTATTTTCATTTTCATTTTTTTTTTAATTCTGAGCAAATTAAGCATTTTGAAGCATTATTTTTTCTTCACACCAAAATCCAAAATGAAGGGAACCTCTACATTCTTGCATTATTTCACTTCAATGGAATAATAATGTCAGAGGCAGATTGTAAAATTGTCATGTGTAACATTCAACCAAAATATTAAACGTTTTTACAGTCAAAAATGTATTTCCATTTTTGAAACACAAGAAAACATCTATACTTTCGTGAAAATGTCGGCAGTATGACAGGTATGCATCAGTTTACCCCTTCAGAGTACTCAGTAGTACCATTTTCACCTATGGCTATCGTAAACTTGGAAAAGGCCTTCAGTCAGGATTACCGGTGGCTGGGATAAATCTGAAGACCTTCCACATTCGAAGTTTACGACTAAGCAATGTCCTTCCTCTATTGATGACACCGTAGGAGGGAATGGGACACATTTGGCAGTTGGCACATAGCTATTGGCTCGGCCAAGATGCATCCGACCTATATGAAACTTTGCAAAGTTGTCAATAAAGCATACATGGACAGCCCTGCGGTCATAGATTTTCGAAATTTTGTCTTAATCAGCCAGAAAAAATCACGAATATAGTAAATTTTGGAGTTTTTAACAAAATCAAAATTCGTGAAAACTAATTTATTTTATTTTTTATAAATAATTTTAAAATAAAATTTGGAAATGTGTTACCTAGTGCAGAGCCCTATATTTCCACATTCTTGACATATGTAAAAAAAATTCAAACTCTTGTGATGTCAGTCGGCCGAGCGAACAGCAAATTTGCCTCTCTTCAACATGTTATCAAAAATCCAAAGTTTCTTGAAAATTTGGTGTGACTTGTCTGTATTTGTATTTGCACATTGAAATGTTGATACACACATTTTCATAACGAAATAAAATAGAATATTGTACTCGATCCTGTTCACCTGCACCTCGGGTACACGGAAGAGCTACTCGCGTGGAATGATGATAGTACTCTTGCATAATTGAAACTTTGTTGCAAAACGACAACTCTCCTCGCAAATCCACGTATTGGCATTGTATTACTCATACAGTCTCGTCTCTTCACCTCATGACTCACACACTGACCAGTGACCAGACAGCCTCGTATGTGTTATATTATATAGTCCATACTATACACCTATATTCACATACTACTCACATCACACGTATTCTAATGATTTACAACATTTATTTGTCAGACAGACAATCACATGAATGAGACAAAAAATACAATCCCTATACAGTAAATACTAGGAAAACGCTTAAGTCCCGCCGCGTTGTTGGATGAGCGTAATTGGTGCATTAAGTAGCCAAGTGTTATGCGGATTTTCTGTTGTTCTGTGAAAAAATCATTACTAAGTTGAAGATTTTTTTAAATTCATTTAAATGAAATTAAAAATAAATTTAAATTTTTATTAAATGAAATTAAAAATAAATTTAAAAAAAAATCGTAAAATATCGATTTTCATAAGAAATAATTATTCAATTGTACTCAAATTTCACACGAATATATTAATTCATAAAATTACGGTTCTGTGAAAAAATCATTACAATCGGATACACCATGTAGGTGTTATAAGTCAAAGAATTGATTTAAAAAAGAAAAAAAACGTAAAATTTCGATTTTCATGAGAAATAATTTTTCGATTGCGCTTAAATTTCACACGAATACCTAAATTCATAAAATTAATTGTTCTGTGAAAAAATCATTAAAATCGGATAAAGCATGTAGGTGTTATAAGTCGAAGAAATTTTAAAAAATCGAAAAAAATCGTAAAATTGCGATTTTCATAAGAAATAATTTTTCGATTGCGCTCAAAAACGTGGCAGTTCTAAGTTCAGAGATTTCGAAGGCCTCCATAAAATTTCATCGCAATCGGAGTATCGGTTTAGCCGGAATCGTGTGGAAAAACAGACAAAAATACAAAAAAAAAAAAAAAAAAAAAAAAAGAAAAAAAAAAATTCCGGAATTTTTTCTCCAGTGTAGTAGAATGGAATCTTCGCTACGCTCATCCAATTAATATCATGTCGTGGTTGCAGAGAACTAAAAGATATGGGTTCGAACCCCGCTCAAGACAACACGGATTTTTGTAATTATTACCTATATAATATAATTCATCGTGTTGAATATTATCATACACACAAATTCAAAAATCTTAGGGTTTAGTTTTAGTTTTTGGGTTTTTCCCAATTGCAATTGGTGAAAACAATAATCTAAAATTCTCTTAAATTTTTGGGAACTAAGGAACTGGGATCATGCACAATATTGTTGGTTACAATACAAATTCGGTGGGATTCAAACCTAGGTATTTGTGACGAAAACAACTGGAATTGTTTTTATTTTGACCTAAAGTGGTGAATAAATTTAAAAAATCACCCTCAATTTCCTTTGAGAGGTGTATAGTATTTCGTTTTTATCATTATATGCATACGACCTGTGAGTCTTACAATAACTGTGGTATTTATTTACAAAGATTATAAACCTAACACGTTTTATTTATTTTTTGAACAGCTACTATTTGCAAGTGAGATTATTATACTTTAATCGAATGTTGATTCAAGCTATCAAGCAATGTAGGCCTAACAGATTGCGTATGAAAATGTAATAAAACTAAATCGTTAGCACACTTCCTCACAAGAGACTCCATTGAATCACGCAAATAAGGCCACTCGCGATATACGTACATAGATTAGATCTTCACGTTGTAATCAGAACAAACAGAAAAAGTGAACTGTCAATAAACTCTATGATTACTCTGACACTACCATGGTTGTAACGTTGTGTGGCCTCCCTTACAGATTCAGAAAAAAGAAAGAAATCATTAATGGAACATGTGATGTTAATCTGTTGGAGTTCTCATTTTGCACGGTTTTTGTATTTCAAGGATAATGCATAATAATGGCTATAGCAAATAACACCCCATGTGTATGCGTGCCTATAATATGTGTGGTAACTTGGTTAATATTTAAGAGAAAACGATCATGGTAGCCTACCTTTCAAAGACGGGCAAATTTACATTTTGCACGAATTAATGTTTTGCACTGGATAATTTTAATTTTGCATTATCCTATAGAAATATAAAATTTCGCCTTTTTATCCACTTTTGTGTTCGTATAATTAATTCATTAAGTTTCTTAATTTCTCAGATATCCCTCATGTCCTCACAATCGCCTTTAAGATTGAAGATAACCTCGGAAAAAAAACTTTCAGTCAGGATTAACGATGTCGGGATTCAAACCCGTGACCTTACAAGCCAAGTTACAAATTACGCATGAGCTACCACTGTCGGTATACGAGTAATGTTTGTGCTTGAATGAGTTAAAAGAAAAGTAAACAGAAAAAATGTAGCTCAGAATTTTCTACTAAAACGTAACATATCAACGAAACATGTATACCGGTACGGCAGAAAAAGTGGGCTGCTTCGTAAGATAACTGCCTAGGGTTCAGACAAGTTCAAAATTTTTTTAACCACAAAGAGACTTTCAAGTGCAACACATCGTTAATATAAAGTCTTCCTTTCCCCTCCGTGTGCCCCAGTGAATACACATCTGGTTAGTAAACAGAATATGTTTATATGTCACATGGAATTGGCTGAAAATTGCAGACAATTTTGAAATCCATGTCCTGAGGTTAAATGATATATTTCACAAAAATACTTTTTAACAACTGTTTTTTTTATCATCTCCTAGCACTCAAGAACGTAAATAATATCTGAAGTGTACAACAAAAGACCTAAGGTTAAGATCTGTTATGAACACAATAATCCTCTATACGTGTGTATTGTCCTGTGTTATTTTCCTCTTCTCCCCAATCGTCTGGGCTCAAAGCAGCTTAGGCTTACACTTCTATAAGAAATAGCAATACTTTGTTCAGACTCACTTTATTGTCAATGTAAAGAAAATACAAGGGAATAAAATTCTACGTGTCTATATACACGAGATTAAAATGCAAACTTGAGATTGAAAGAAATTCAATTTCAGTTTTCAATATCAGAAGCTCGCGTCTTTTCGGAGCAAATATCCATGGTGGGGGCATTGATATCATCCGAGCATGTGAAGTGATTGAAGGAGGAACACTTCTTTATACAATAATAACCAGCTACTTTCAACTGAATTGAACAGAGATGAGGGAGACATGCTTAGTGGTTTATAAATATATATGGAAACATGGATGTATTGTGTTGTGTGTGTTGTATAATGAGATGAATTGAGTTTGATGTGATTCTAAACATTTGACGAGAGAATTTTAACATACATATTTCCAATCCAATAACACAATGCGAATATAAAATCTGTAAAATATCGTTCTTTGAACCAAATGTTTTATACTTTTGAATGTTTTATTTCCTGTGAAACATAATTGAAACTACTGTTTCACTTTCAAACATATTATTGTATTTGTATTCCTACAAAAGTGTTTAATTGGGTCTTTTAAAATTTTGAATTTAGTTTAAAATTGTGTTAGACATAATTATAATTAAAGATGGGGATATTCCCACTTCAAATATGCATGCTGCATTGCATTGCATCAATATAAATAAATGTGTTTCGTTGGTGCAGTATAGTTGTATAGTTATTGTACCTTCTTCCGATGCAGCAGGTCTTTTAAAATTGCATCAAATTTAATCCATCCATTTACGGGTAAGTGTTTTTTTTTTGTCTGACAACGAAGCTCATAGTTAATAAATTTTGTAGACATATATACGACTTGCATTTTCGATGTGTTTTACAAGCAAATTATATATTTTTGTAAGTGAATTAATAATTTTTGAAGTTTTATTCGTGATTTTTTGTAAAAGAAAACCTTGGAATGTTCAGGGGGAGCTTAGCCCAGCCCCCCCCCCCCCCCCCCCCCCTTTGACGTGCCACTAATTGCAGAACCTATCTTATTACAGAAATGCTCTTCAGAAAATCGTACATAGCCTATGACCCTGCACGTAAGCAATAGTGTATCCAAGGTATCAACCTACAGCAGAATGATCTCCTTTCTTTCAGAGTAGCGTATATCGAGCCGAGAAGACAAGAGAAGAGAAGAGATCTGGTATCAAGTATCACCCCCCCCCCCCTCAGGATCAGCCACATTGTGACGGGAGCTCGGTCTTTGTTCCTGGACATGATCAAGTGGACGGGAATCAGGTGGGAGGGGTGGAATCTGTTGCGTGGACTGGAGGAAACCCTAGTTAGACTGCCTGGCGTCCACACACTGTTCCACACAGCTGCTGTTGAGATGGGGATAAGACAAAAGTAAGAGCTATCGAGACCACGTTTTATTCTGGCAGTTTAGCTGCGCGCGTGTAGCTAGGATTTGCTCAGAGATTTGTTTGGTTGATCAAAAAAGGGTGTTTCGAAAGTCAAAACTGAAGAATGCAATTAACAAATCTATATAATTTCGATCCTTTAAAACAAAAACAAAAACAAAAATTGGTACCTACCGATAGGTACGCCAATAGTTTCAAACCAATTTTCGCAAAAAAGCAATAATTGTTTGTATATTTCTTTCAAAATAAAGTGATTTTGTACTTAGTAAAATCATTGTTTGATTTTCTTCGTCCCATCGAAAATGTACCGAACTCAATTTTCAAGAGTTATTTTACGCAAATTGAAATAACAGTTTGGAATATTATTGTTGAGTTTTAGATTCGTTAATCCCAAATAGAAGTTTGTAAAAAGTCTCGAGATTTAGTTGATTCCATTAAATATTTCACCGAATTATATAACAACTAAACAACAACTAAATATGGCAGGACACATAAACATATATTTCGCTAAGTTTGCACATGGCACCATTGCATAATATGACGTAGGGAAGAATAGGACAAAACTTTCAGTCAGGATTGCTGGTGGTGAGAGTCAATTCGGGCCATGTTAGATCAGATTCCCGCGCGTGCAAACATTCTGCACAATGTAACTTTTGAAAGTCGCGCCACAATCCATTCCATACCTTCCACTAACAACTAGAACGATTGAAACGTTTAGCTGCAGCGTGAACGAAAGCAGTGCATTCTAGACGCCCAACATTGGGTCCTATTAAGTCGATCTGAGGTTCTGGGAATGTAGGGAGAGACTCGCACCCTAACCTAGGGCAAGATTCTCAGAAATTAACTCGGTCAAATCGATATCATCATTATTTTTATCTCGAGATATAGCGTGGGACTTTTCAGAACGTTCAACCGTGGACGTTGACTTGAATATGAAGTGTACGTTATCTTTTAGTTCACACAACCGACAGGTGTAGCGACTCTGATTAGGAAGGTCCCGGTTTCGATACCCACCGACGGCTATCTTGCCAAAGTTTTTCCAAATTTTTCTTCAATTATTAATGCAAACTCAAGAGATTGAGTCCTCTTAAACAGTCATTGGGCATTTCTTTCACTACACCCAAACTTCAAAATAACGACACCTAAAGAGGTACGTGCATGAAATATTGTAAATATACAGATTCCCAAGATTAATTTTATTTAGTTTGAAAGTTAACACAATCGTATCACTTCCTTATATATTCATATTCATACTTATTCACTTGGAATAACCGAGTCCACAATGATTGCTAAGTAATAACGCCATTGCACAAGTGGGGTACTCGAAGTAAAATTAATTGGAGCTTCAACAAAACCGCCTCCTCATAACGGCAAGTAAAAGTTGTTGTCTGTTGTCGATCATGTACGTATTTATCAATTTTTCAATTTAGTTTTAATTTTGACAGAAATATAACAAAACTAAGGTTGTAGGTGAGTCAGTTAGATGTCAGTGTCAGGTATTCTGCCCGGAGGCGCCACTGTGAGTACGAGTACATGGCTATCACTCACCATACAAGAAATATAGCCAATGTTTTCATTCCATCCCTTGCCTGACACATTCAAAGTAGTCAGTATCTATGCAGTATTACCTTCGAAGAAATCTCACAAGAGTTTGATCTCAAAAAGTAGGCTACTTGCTAAACAAATATTTGTATTCCCTTATTGGATTCGGTCACCCCTTCACTTCGAGTTTCGCTATGAATGTTTTATAATAACAACACTTGTATATGTATTGTTGTAATTTAAAATTTAAATTTTGATATTATGAGTTTTATTTGTATTATTTGTGTATATAACCGGATATATATATTATAAAAGTAGACGAGTATATTAAACAACTAACCTAAGTCTATATTTTTAACACTAATGTGTGTGAATTTTTGGAGACGTCCCGCGTCTCCACCGTCATACTTAGTGTTAAAAATATAGACCTACGTCTCCTAATTAATAAATATTATCTACATGTGTACCATACCATGCACATATCTCTGTTTTTTTAATAAAATAATTAAATGAAATAGGTTCTTGGAAGAGTGGGACTCATCAAGAAAGAAAGGTGCGCTCTAGACCTACGCAATGTTACGCAACACGTAGAGGTCCTGGGGGTCACTGACAGATTCTGGGAATAGGGAGAGGGTGCTGCTTTCTCCGGTCTCACCCTAACCTAACACAAGGTTCTCGGAAACTAAGCTCGAAGCCACTGAATCGTTGTCGTCATTATTTTTAACTCGAATTAAACCGTGGAACATTCCGAAGTGTTCTATATTATACCATTGGCCTTGGTTAAGTTTAAAAAATCATATCCCTTTTAACAAACTCTTTATTCAGGTTATAAAACAAATTCCCAAACAAAATGAGTAACTATATACGTGTAAAATACCCGTGGACACTAATATTGTGTTCGAGTCGAGCGTTTGGCAAAAATCTCCATGATTTCCAATTTTCCATGTAGTGAGAAATAAGATAAAATCCCGCAAGTTATTTGAGTCTCGTGCTACTTCTTTCTATTTAAAAGTATAGCACTATTGCGTATCAATCATAATCAATCCGTCAATTAAAATGATTTGAAACAGATTTCCAATTATATCCGGAGTTCGATACTCTGCTGAGATGGATTTTGTAATTTCTTCCATACAATCTTAGATATAGTTGGGATGGAAGATCCCAGAGCCATAAGTAACACTCTATCCCAGAAGAACCTTGGGTTTAGGAAGGAGTTCTGAGGATAGTCGGTGACTGGAATCGAATAGTGACCTCCCTAATTCTACTGTGAGCGATGGGCTACTTCCATTGGTATTCACTGTATGAAATAAAGTATTCTGTCTGATTGATGATTTATTTATTTATCGTCTATCCGATATTCAGTTAAAAACTTATTTGCAAAGGAGGATTTTTTCTTCTCTTTTCCTTTCTTTTTTCCCTTTTCTATATACATTTTGGTTTATTTTTTTAATTTCAATATCCTGTTTGAATTTGTTACCTACCAAAAGTATTAAGTTATAAATACATTGTTGTTGTAATATTACTAGTTCATTGTTGTGTCTGCATTTATGTAATAGATTTATTTAGTTGTCCTCCTTTGTAAATCAGTTTTTCAACTAAATATGATAGGCGTTAGATAAACGAAATAAATAAATTACTGGTTCACTTGTCGATGGGATAATACAATAAAATTTAATAGTATCACTTTTCCCATAACATATAATCAGTTTGTCTGTAACTTAGTGTGTACACAATAGGTAAACATTTAAGGTGGATGTATCTGGAAATGCAACCAGTCTGGAAGTTGATGGAAGTCAGAACAAGAACCAAAGATGCGTCCTAGACCTACGCAATGTTTACGCAACACGTAGAGGTCCAGGGGTCACTGACAGATTCTGGGAATAGGGAGAGGGTGCTGCTTTCTCCGCTCGCACCCTAACCTAACACAAGGTTCTCGGAAATAATCTCAAAGCCACTGAATCATTATTTTTAACTCGAATTAAACCGTGGAACATTTCCGAAATGTTCTATCTATACCGTGTGCCTTGCGTATGTTTAAAAAATCATATCCCTTTTAACAAACATATTATTAAGGATACAACAAATTCCCAAACAAAATAACTCTATACTTACGTACTAAAATACCTGTGGACACTAATATTGTGTTCGAGCGTTTGGCAAAAATCTCCATGATTTCCTGTAGTGAGAAATATCATCAAACCGCGCAAGTTATTTGAGTCTCGTGCCACTTCTTTCTATTTAAAAGTATAGCACTATTGCGTATCAATCGGAATCAATCCATCAATTTAAATTATTTAAAACAGATTTCCATTATTTCCTGTTCGTCACGCATTATTTCTCCACTTTACATAGCATCTCACCCAGCGACCAGCGTCACCAGATTTAAAATCGCTAAACGCTCAATTCGATCAGTATCATTTCACTTTTCTACACTCATTTTTTATCACTCTATATACAAACGAAATGTTTTTAAATAAACAGGAATATCGCATCTCGAATCTTGGAATCTGTATTATATGTGCATCTTGATGTTGCACGAGATAAATCTATGGTTTATAACAGGTAGGTAGGTACCTCCAGCACCTGTGACATTCTTCGAGGGATGCTGATTATCGTTAATTAATTAATTAATTTTTCAATATTTCATAGAATGAATTAAAGAAAATAAAGAAGTAAGTGCAGAAGTTGTTAGAGTAAAGTTTTGCTCCTCTCCTTGGAAAAGCCTGATGTACCTAAAAGTCCTGTTTACATTGTTTACTCAACTTTTTGACCAGATGTAGATAGCATGGAAATGTGATGCGGCTGTCACACACTGAAATATGTTGACTCAACATTGATGGGCACGGCAATGTGTTGACAAGAAGTTGAACATAAAATAATAAATTAATAATATTATTTCTCCCGTTGATAATTAGTTCGTGTTCTGAGTGTAAAACAAGACAACACTAGGTGGATGGAATGTAATGATGATGACAATTATTATGTAAGCAACCAGGCTGGAACTCGACGCTAGTCACAACAAGAGAGATTCGTTCTAGACCTACGCAATGTTACGCAACACGTAGGTCCTGCAGGGCGACTGAGGTATTCTGGGAATAGGGAGAGGGTGCAGCTTTCTCCGCTCGCACCCTAACCTAACACAAGATAAGATTCTCAGAAATTAATCTTGACGCCACCGAATCGGCGTCATCATTTTTTATATAAGCCTACCGTGGAACATTTCGGAATGTTTTGCCGCCCGAGTATTCAATTCATTCATCAATTATTCATGATATTCTATATGTATGGTCCAAGGTCCACTTCCTGCTCCCTTTCTGTATGAACTGTATGTGTAAATTTTTATTATATTGATTACAGAAAAATAAATAATAATAGTCTGTAAAAATTATGTCCAATTATTAGAGATGGATTTATTTTGGATGGAGAGCATTTTCAAACTTCTTTTTTAACACCTTTCACTAGCAAAGAACTTTCTAAGTAAGTGATTCCGGAAGTCACGGCATCGAATCTCACCACTGGCAATCCTGACTGTAAGATTATCCCGAGGTTTGTGTGGGCATTCAGGCATATATCTTTTCGCAAATAGTACAAGCAAACATTAAATGTCTGTTTGTCCGGGCTCATACGGCCGAACGGCCAAATAGATTGAGCTGAAATTTTAAACAGACATCCGTGACCAGGTATCTTAGAACTGCTAACAAAATGAGCAATATCCATTGCGATTTAAGCTCACAAGAAAGAAAAATGTAAAAAATTTGAACTTAGATTGCAAATGTTTAAAATCCCCATTAGTAAAATAGAACACAGCCTGTGAAAGTTTGCGATCAGATGAACCAAGTCAATGTTTGATATTTTGTTTTCATCATGCATGGCTTCTGTCATTCTGTAAATGATGCTGGCTATCAAGGATACTACTAGGAAAACGCCAAAGTCGTTGTTAGACGAGTGAGAGAGCCACGTGTTGAGTACTCGTGAACAATAATTGGATTTAAGTTAGGTAATTATATTGTGGTATAAATAATAGGGTTTTTAAGTTTTTAAGTTTAAGGGCACGTCAACTGTCCGGCCATAATGCGCCACTTTAGCCAATGATAGGCTAGGGAGGTCTAAGGTATAGGGGGAAGAAAAGTAATGTGTGATGTGTAATGTGTGTGTTGTAATGTGGTGACTCAACACATGGTTCACTCGTCTAACAACGACTTTGGCGTTTCCCTAGTTTAAAAGGGTGGTGTGTGTTTGTTCTTGGTTCAGTGAGTGTGGATTTGTTTTTGTTTTTTGTCATTTGTTTTTGGAAAATAATCAGGGGTGATGACCTGTATCCGTATCCAACACCAAAAATCAATTCTATCTTGTAAGTTGTAATATTAGTTTGTAATGTACGGGTGCCCCCGTCGACCTAAGGAATGTTTAATAAATTTATCTAAATTCTGCTAAAAATACACATGCAAAACAAGATACCCTGAGCCCCCTCCCTAACAACGCCTGCACAACGGATTAAACTTTTGTGTACCCTACTAGGAAAACGCTTAAGTCCCGCCGCGTTTTTTGGATGAGCGTAATTGGTGCATTGAGCTGCCATTGGTGTTCTGCGGATTTTCTGTTGTTCTGTTAAAAATTATTACTAAGTTTTAAGTTTTTTTTTAAATTAATTAATAAAAAAAAATAAACTTTAATTTTTTAATTTTTTTAATTAATCGTACTAAAATTTTTTTAAAAAAATCGAAAAATTGCGATTTTTGATAAGAAATAATTCTTCGATTGTGCTCAAATTTCACACGGATATATAAATTCATAAAATTAAGGTTCTGTGAAAAAAATATTACGATTGGATAAGCATGTAGGTGTTATAAGTCAAAAAATTGTTTTAAAAAAGAAAAAAAAAAACACAAAATTTCTATTTTCATGAAAAAATAATTTTTCGATTGCGCTCAAATTTCACACGGATATCTTAATTCATAAAATTAAGGTTCTTGAAAATATCATCAAAATCGGGTTAAAGTATGTAGGTGTTATAAGTAAAATAAATTTTCAAAAAATCGAAAAAAAATCGTAAAATTGCGATTTTCATAAGAAAAAATTTTTTGATTTCGCTCAAAAACGTGTCAGTTCTAAGTTCAGAGATTTCGAAGGCCTCCATAAAATTTCATTGCAAATGGAGTATCGGTTTAGCCAGAATCGTGCTGACAAACACACAAAAATACAGAAAAAAAAGAAGGAAGGAAAAAAAAAAACATTCCGGATTTTTTTCTCCAGTGTAGTGAAATGGAATCTTCGCTTCGCTCGCTACGCTCATCCAACAACAAGCTTCAAGCAAAACCAGGGTATATTTCAACAGGCATGGGCCATGTGCCAATATCCACCTCCCCTCACATTGAGCTCAAACTTGCCTCCGATTACCCTCGTTGCAAGCGCGAGCTGATGGTGTACTCTTGTGGATACGATGGCAAGGTGCATCAGCTTCTAGCACCTACTATGACGTCACTAAGTCCACCCGACCCGACTGCCGCAGGTCGGTTGGTATTCGCAGAAAGGGGAGAGCACTTTCACTGACGCACCCTAACCTACCCTAATGTTCCAAGAAATTTCTCCGGCACCCAAACAACGTCGGCGTCTACAATCATTCAACGAGCTAGAATCTCCCGTGGAACGTTTCGAAGCTTCCACCCTCCGCTTCGTTCGTTCGCCGACGACCTCGTATTAATGCAGCATCAACTGCAGTTTCGTGGAAGCGATCGCACCCATCACATCCGGGGTCTTTTCCAACGGAGTTTTTTGTTTTTTTTCTTGGTATTGTTGACACGTGGAATTCTTTTCCTAGTAATCGCGCACCCATGTTCGTTGAAAAGTTAACAACAATTAGATTAAGTAGTATTCTGGAAGGCTCTGCGAGTCTGTGCTTACTTCATTGCGTGTGTGGTATAAAATGTGCGTTTGTGTGTGCAGAAGGTCCCATGGATGCATGGATAAGTTCTTATGAGTACGTTGTAAATAATAAATTCTTATAACGAACTTATTTTACATAGCCGGGATATTTAGTAGAAGGACGATTCCGTTGGTGTGGGCATTGTGTAGTTCTGGCTCAACCCCTACAACACCCTTATACCGTATAGTCTCGATTTCATTGTTTCCAAAAAATTTAAATCATCATCACTCACTGATGATGGTGAATGCAAATTAAATAATTATTAACGGAAATCCTAGAAACTTCATTTGTGGGGTAATGTTCTTCATTGCATGGTTTATCTTATACACATGCACACAAATATTGTTGTATTGAAGGATTTGTAGATATTGATATTTTTTTTGGTAATTATAATTCAATGATTATTTCGTCAAAAATTTCTTTGGTTCGTAAAAATCTGAGAAAATGAAATGAATGTCTGAAGAAATCTGCCAAATTGGACAGTGAAACGTCAACTATCAACCTAGTCATAAACAAGGGGCAATAACCTGGGTCGTCAAGAAACAAGCAGACCAACACTTTTTTATTACTCACAATAAAAGACTAAGAAAGGGGTGAACATCTCCCCTAATCAAGAGTTTCTTTGTTTGAATATGTGAAAAGCAATTTTTTGCAATGTTTCTTCATTAAATCACTCTGACACATCATACATTACTTCCGAGTATCATTGTCCATATCCCGTATAGGTTTCACTAAACCCCAACCAACAATAGACCAAATCGCGACAAACCAATCA
Organism: Sweltsa coloradensis; assembly: GCA_024449915.1. Taxonomy (NCBI): domain Eukaryota; kingdom Metazoa; phylum Arthropoda; class Insecta; order Plecoptera; family Chloroperlidae; genus Sweltsa; species Sweltsa coloradensis. The sequence goes on along the minus strand of JAMZAV010001478.1, from coordinate 258,615 downwards.
CCCAATCCAATCCAGCCAACATACTCAGCCACCACACGGAACAAAAAACCGTCTAGGTGTTATAGGAAATCAACCCCTAACTCATAGGGTAGGGGTTGTTCACCCATAACCGTGTTAATTACCAGCCCCATTGTTGGGAGGCACATACCATATTGTTACACGGTCTGACGCAGGTGCCGTTCCGTGGAGCAATTACAACCTTTGTACCTTTGTGGTTCGCATCGCGTCTACACCAGACGCCCCTATGCGAGGGGTGCGACGAGTACATATGCGCGAGCCCGTCTAGTTAGCAAGCTCCATTATCACATTTTTATCGACATTGGAAAATTTACTTCTCATGCCAACTTGCATAAATATGTGAACGAACGCACCCTAACGTCTGAAGGGGTGATATGTATGACGAGAGTTGTGACTACACCGTTATTATATACAAACTCGTATTTGTTGTACCGGATATCATAGACATGTTTGATTATTGAATTCTAAGGATTTACATATTTCACGCCGACGTTGAGAAAGTTTGTTTCGCTCGAGGGGTTTTAAAGTAGAACTATAACTACCCCTCAAATCATAGGGGATGATTTTAAACTTGGTGTCAGTATCTAGTGACAAGTTGAGATTAAAATTTTCGAGCCAATCATCTCTGAATTCTCTCGAGGGTTGAGTGGAGAAGACGAACAAGCTCAGAATGCGCTCAATCACCGGTGACGTGTGTGTGATTGGTGGTTAGAGGCGAACCCTCCATCATCGCGGGCATCGCCAAACAAGCCTCGGTAATGATCTCGAAAACACGGATTTTAAAAGATTACTACATGTGGACTGGAAGATATCGTTCATAGAGCATGTTCAGTAATTCATTTTGCCGTCCCAGTGGGGGTGATTAGGGGGGGGGGGGGTGACTATAGCTATATGTTGCAACTACGTGTGCTATCCGATTGAGGTGGCGATTGTGAAACAAATGAGGATGAAGATGAAGTTGAAGAAAAGTTTTTATGCGGAATTCGAACCCATGTGCTTTGGCTTGGGTTTTTATCCCGGACAAAGCCTTATTGTCCTTCATCCTCTCCTCACCTATAATCTACAATCTTATATCATATCACCCTCCCACAGTCCCCATCGAATAAACAGAACCACATTCACATGTGCAACTGCAACATCGTCCTTTTCCTCGCGACAAATAGAAGAGTTCGATGCCAAACTACTATAAAATCTTGAACCAAGTAGAAATCGATAGTTTCCTACAATACGTTATGTTGGACAGGTCGTATGTTTGCACCATTGGGAAGTCAAGTGCCGTCCAGAATGGCTCATACGGTTGGAGCGTTGGATTTAACAGTTCAGTGGCGTATCCAAGGGGGGCAGGGGCGGGACCCCCCCCCCCATTTTGCAAAAAAAAAGTGTGAAAGTGCACTTTAACGTTTCAATGGAGAAAAACTGTTATGCAGCAATACTGAAAGCAAATTAGTGAAATTACCATCTGCATCTGACCAAAAGAGGATTTTAGTAGATACCAAGCTGTTATTTTTCACCAAAATGGCCTTGAAGGAGAATTTCCGTGGGGCAAGCCTCCCGGACCCCCCAACTTGGCCTTCGGTACATTTATGAATTAATTGGTTAACCCCCCCCCCCATGAATTCCTAGGTACGCCACTGTAACAGTATGCCACCAAAGCAAAGTAACCTGAGTTCGAATTCCGAGCAAGGCAGATCAACTGTCTGTAGGATTGTTCTTCCTCCTCAGACAAGTCTAAATATATGCATTGCCTCGAATAGGAAGAAGCAAACTTTAATTAAAGTGGGCATTCAAATCTCCCAGCTCATCACCCACTCTGATCAGTGATCACGACTTTAATATTCGAATTATTAGCCTGTGTTGTCAGACACATTGATGGAAATAATATAAGAGTCCTTGTATATAAAATATTCCAGTGCAAGCCGCGTTTAGTAGCCGACCAATCGTGCAAATCGTAAAGAAAGCATGAAAATTTGTGAATTTACTAATGTTTATTTAATTTAAAACCAATGTCGACTATGTAGGCCCTAGTCTCTTTGTTAAATCTTTTTTTGGTTCATTTAATAAATACAATTAATTCATGCTTTCTTCACAATTTGCACGATTGCTACATGTACTGGAGCCTATATTGTCTCCTTACAAAGAATTACTTCTGTCGAAAAGTGGGCGAGTTATTCCGAAAATAGTTTTATTTCGTTGTCTAGTGGCAGCACTGGCAATTACGTGCAAAGACGTGCACGCACGCACAAGTGCAGTGTGATAGCAAGAGTAGCGTCTGCCTTCTCGCGGCTAATGTGCACGCGATGTGTCGTTACCTGAGACAAATCAATTTGAAACATAGATACTAATAAGCTAGGGCTACCTTTGATCAATCCCCAGCTCCAAATTCTCGTCGAGCACGGCAGTCTGCAACTTGCGCATCACACATTCCACTCGCACTCCCGCACACACTGTAAGTTAGGTTAGGAACGTTCGCACCGGGATTTACCTAATTAAAGCTAATCTTTGATTAAAGTAATCTGCTTTCTTATCGTCACTAAGAATACACTGTTGATGTGTTAATAGAAGCTTGATAAACTATGAAAACTATCACAAGTCGGCGTTACCGGTGTGAAATGAAGGTAATGACACATAGCCGTGAGAGACGCTACCGCTATCACACTGCAAGTGCAGTGCGTGTGCATGCAAGTCTCGCACGTGGTTGCCAGTGCAGCCACTAGGCAACAAAATAAAACGAAATTTCCCTACTTTTCGACAGTAATAATTCATTGTAAGATTACTCTCACTAATACTGTGACATTTCCAGGGAAGGATTATTAACGTCAATAATCTGCACTCTAAACTTTATGTTTCAACAATTATTGTAATTGGATAATTTCATTGTCATATTAATTGGATGAGCGTAGCGAGCGTAGCGAGCGAAGCGAAGATTCCATTTCACTACACTGGAGAAAAAAATCCGGAATGTTTTTTTTTTTTTCTTTTTTTTTTTCTGTATTTTTGTCTGTTTGTCCACACGATTCCGGCTAAACCGATAATCCGATTGCGATGAAATTTTATGGAGGCCTTCGAAATCTCTGAACTTAGAACTGCCACGTTTTTGAGCGCAATCGGAAAATTTTTTCTCATGAAAATCGCAATTTTACGATTTTTTTCAATTTTTAAAACATTTCTTCGACTTATAACACCTACATGCTTTATCCGATTTTAATGATTTTTGCACAGAACCTTTATTTTATGAATTTAAATTTTTTTGTGAAATTTGAGCGCAATTTAAAAAATATTTATCATAAAAATCGAAATTTTACAGGTTTTTTCTTTTTTTAAACAACTCTTTGACTTATAACACCTACATGCTTTATCCGATCGTAATCATTTTTTCGCAGAACCTTTATTTTATGAATTAATATATTAGTATAAAATTTGAGCGCAATCGAGAAATTATTTCTTATGAAAATCGCAATTTTACGATTTTTTTAACAATTACGATTAATTAAAAAAAATTAAAAAAATTAAGTTAATTTTTAATTTAATTTAATTTAATTTAAAAAAAATTTCAACTAAGTAATGATTTTGCCACAGAACAACAGAAAATTCGCATAACACATGGCAGCTCAATGCACCAATTACGCTCATCCAACAACGCGGCGGGACTTAAGCGTTTTCCTAGTATCTGACAAGGTTAATTAGTAAAAATTACCATATTTTTAACACACAATTTAAATTTATTTTATATCCCTAATTTCAAATTATTTTTCGTTTTCCCAAATCATTAAAATAATATATAGATATTTTATGCTTTTACCCAACAAATTGCTTTTACTTTTTAAAAATACAAAAGTACAATTGACAATATAATATAATATACACATGAGATAAAGGAGTGGTACAGGTAATTGAAGGATGAAGGCATAAGTAACAAAGCGAAAATATTCACTTATAATTTTTTTTATTGATCCATCATAAAAAAAACTTTCATTAACTATGTATATTATAAAAGTGAAAAAACTGTACAATGTTTGAAAGACTGACGGAGAGACTCAATGGCGCACTAAGTTCGGTAACGACACTCACTTAGTGCAGCCTATTGAAAACATAAAGACAATTAACATTATTACAGATAGCGAAATTATTACGGATATAAACAATTTGCCTACTTGTCCAATATCACTCATTGGACAGTCATGTTTGTGCTTGCAACAATGTGGACAATTGGACATGATAAACAGAAAACACATTCTACAGAATAGCAGACATGATTATTTATTATACAGAGCTACATAATGTAGGTAAATACAGAGATTGATTTAATTGATTACCAAGATTAAATGACAAAAGAATCCTCTCCTCATGACAAGTCGACCAATTGAAAATCATACAAAATAATAAACAAATAATAAAATAAGGATCGAGACTTGGTACTGTCCCCACTAATCTCTAGTCAACACTCAAAAAAACAATTGACGACTAGGGAGAAAATAAAAAAACAGAAACAAAATTAATATTATCAATCTTCTATGTTCAATAGAAAACGCAATAAAAACGACACGTCTGCTATTATTTTGAGACCAACTGGAAAAGGAATATTATTTCAATATTGCCGCTACAAATCTCAGCTGGACAACAATCATCACAGTAACGCTTTGATGCGCGAGAGGACATGGCTACAATCTGATGACAAACACGAGAAGTGGTGCACCTCAAGGGTGCGACCTATCTCCTTTACTGTTCATTGCAAAACTCATGTAGCCACGGACCCTACTTTTGTCACAGTTAATAGCTTATTATATTCAATTGCTTATTATTTTAAATCTCTTAAAATATATATTTATAAACTCACGTAGATAATATAATGTACATTATGTTTGAAAAAAGCATTTATGTACAAGCAAAGTGTTTTATGGCATGGTTTTTATGAACCTCAGTCCATTGACACTGGCAACAAATAGGTTATTAAGGCCTCAAGTGTGGTGCGTTAGGCCAGGATAATTCGTTTCAAAACGATCCAATAAGAATTTATATTTATAAAGGCATTACAAAGTAGTTATCACGAATAGGGTTCCAGAACCTCACACCTCACCCCACCATCTCCATAGACCAATCTCAAAACGTACCATTGAGCAATTAAACTATATGCAGCTATTATTTTTAAATAAATTAACTTCATAAATAATTGCAAAATTAATAATAAATGAAAAATGTATTGATATGATTTGATTGCAAATAAAATAATTTAATCAAAATAAATGCTTATGAAATCGATTTCAACATTTTGGATTATTTAAAGAAATGTGTTTTGTACGCTTAATTATAAAAATGCGTTTGAGTACGTATAAAGAAAGATACAATTTGATTTGGTCTATGCGTCGAGGTTGACAATTTTGAAAATATTAACTTGTACAATATTGTACAAGAAAAATATGATAAATTTTCCTCTAATAATTTATTACTTCCATCATTAATTTGATTGTCTAAATAGTTTAAATATAATTAAATAGAAACATGACAATGTTGACTACAGAACATCCTATGTGTTTGCTTCTTATTAGTATACCTATGTGTCAAGCATGATATGGCCAAGATGAATGGATATTAATTTTGTTTTAACTTAATTTTATGAACAACGGCTAAACCCTGTGCATCACAAAACTTGACCAAATACAGAACATTTTTTAAATTTACTTTTTACATTTACTCCAAGTCAAGACACATTCTAGCAAAATTGGTTGTTAATTTGTTTGGATTACAAAATGAAAGAAGTACAACTGGTGGGGTCATACCATTTTTAAATGACAGATAAATATGCTAAGAAACAAATGACAAAGGAGTTCTGTTCAACATTAGTAAAATTCAAGTCAAGAAATCAAAATTTAGATCTGATCGTCGTACAATAATTGGCAGTGACATCAGGCCGCACCACACTGGACTCGATCAACACACAACTACTATAGCACAATATGTATAAATGTTGTCCTCACATTATGAAATATTTACATACAAGTGACCTAGTTTGACCTAAGGTGACTCAAGAAAACTATTCTACCTATTAGAGATCATTTGAAGCTTCTGAAGAAAACAGCGCGTTTCAATGCGCTTGCCTCTGTCGATTACTTTCATAACCCAGTACAACTAAAAAACCTAACAATACGTACAAAAAAAGGTAATAGCCAAAACTTTGGGCAAATTTTTTTTACAAAATATATAATCAGAAAATTCTCTTTTTTCAAAAATTCCCTGAGAGGATCAACACTGTACAAGGTGCCTCTAAAATCAAATCTTACATATCTATTATACACCCTGTACTTAATAAATCTTTCATCTATTAAAAAAATGAGATCAATATTTGATTGTTAGGTAATTATCCTCTTTGGAACGTCGGAAAAAAACAAAAGATTTGGATTATCTCGTTGTTCGTGTTTATTCCTCATGACACAAACAAAATGGCGCTTGATGCAACCAACATCACTTAAGAAACTAACAAAACACTGATTAAAACTATAAACACAAAAAAATGATTGTTCAATTCGAGACAATGGCAGAACGGTCCCTTGCCCCTTGCCCGTAAACTGGCGTCGGCGATGTTGTAAAAGCTTCAATCCCGCTTCATCGGCTCCTCATGGCCCCCCAGCCGAAGAGGAAGACCATCGCCAGCCAGATGGAGCCTCTGAAGGGGGGAGGGACCAGGAGAGACAGGAAGCTCAGCCCCTTCTGGTTTGAGGAGGTGTCCAGGCGCTTCGGGTTTATGTCCTGGAACAACAAGAGAGGAACATACGTCAGTCTGGGGGTTCTTAGCTAATTGCTAGGTGTGAACATTGGGGTGGTTAATTCTCCTTTCCCCTTCAACCTAATTTATATTAATGTGAATTTGATATGTGAACTTGATATGTATACATTGTAAATACAAAAGTTGTTGTGATAAAAAATAAAAAAAGAGTTTTGATTAGCATTTTTTGAGGCCATTATGAATCTGATTCACGTGAATTCATTGCTCAAATGTAATTAATACAAATAAATACAAAAGAACGAATTTTAAAGTTTGGATTCTGCACAAATTAAAGAATGGTCAATTTAAATAACTTCGTTTTTAGAGTATAGCCACGTTCGGTCACATTACTCGTCTTTAGTGGGGAACTTCAACTTGAAGCAGACCAAGCCAACCCCGACGGCGCAGACGTCACCGACGAGCGAACAACGGCTAAGCAGAGACTGGTATTTTAATTTTAAATATAAAAAATTTTATGCATACTGGCTGCAGGGAATGATCAAGTTAGTACGGTTCACTATACAACTATTGTGACGTGATAACCAGCTCGACTTATATGATTCAATTAAACGTAGTACCAACGCATAATTGTTTTCCCGAAAGCAGGTGAATGAGTGTGTGGTGCAATCGCAATTCGAATAAATGATTATATAATTATAGTGTGCGGTTTTTGTTTGGTAGAATCTAGAAAAATTACTAGAAGGACGATGACAAACGTTTCCTGGTACACAACTTGGAAGCAAAGCAATCTAAAATCACGCGTTCTTCTGCGCGTTTGTTGCCATCATCTCATGCACTCAATCCGAGCCCCGATGAGCTTTGTGCATCTGTGAATGATGCGATCTAGTGGTAAAGTGACACTTGAATGACTCACAATGGACCACTCCTTCAGTTTTCTGGGATTAACTGCAGAGATTATCATTCAATATTAACACACGAATTACATCGAGGACAATATCGTAAAACATAATGATGATTGGTAGTCCAGATTCGACCATTAAAACCAATAATGAATGACCTCGGGAAGCCGTTTGGCTTTTCTTTGAGAGAGAAAGAATTGCAATAAATAGTGTTTGGAGGGGGAGGAGGGGGTGGACGCAATATCACGATGATCAACCCCCCCCCAAAGCGTCGCGACGCCGGGTCATAAAAGTGACCGCACGACCCCCGGAAGCTATCATCCAGCCGTGTGCACCCCTATAACTTAACAATAACTTATGACACTCTTTCAATGTTCTCCTAGTTTGATACTTTCAATAGAGGAAACTATCGGAAAGTACCATAATAACCACGAGGGCAGAATTCACTCCTCATCCTGAGTGTACGTCGATAGAGATACATCCGATCCAGAAGTACGCTCTGCGATTAGCCAGGCTGTATCAATTACAATTAGAACGGTTAGGAAACTACGAATCTAATGGTTCTCATGAAACGATTTATTGCCTATTCAGAATTAAGATATTCTACATTTGAGTATTATTGATTGCCACTGGAAACAATGTCTACTCAGCAGCCAATGCTTTGGAAAAAGTAGGGAAATTCAGTAACTTTCTTTGAAAAATTTTTGAGATGATTCCAAATAAATATTATTGCGTGTTATTTGACTGAAAAATATAAATTTAGCATTTTATGATTTTTTTTTTTAGTATTGTAATTTCGTATTTTTCGTCATGTCGACAATTATCTTTTCCCTTTTCAACCACGCCATACATAAACTTAAGAGATTTAAAATACGTTTTACACGCAAAATTATTTTGGCGAATACCACGAAGTGCGCAAGATCTACTGAAAATGACAAAGTAGAAAGTACCAAATAGAAAATTGAGAAGTTGATCATATCGTGGACAGACTGTACTTAATCCGTGACGTCACTAACTAAGACTAAGAGCATCGGATATTTGCAGAGTATAATCTCAACGACAACGACAACGACAACGGAAATCTGTGTTCTATTTATGATATCGCTCAGTGATTACGTTCCCATGTTCTCGCTTCAAGGGTGACTTCTCCGTAGAAAGATCTATTTATGTTAGGGGTGGCTAACACAGCCGAGGTTTTACGAGAGCCGATTGACTTTTACGACAACAATACATTATTTGCTTACTACTCTCTCAGCTGGGTCTAGTTCTCGTACTATAGAGACCTAGCCCCGCCACAAGGCGTCAGCGGCGTAATTGCTACACGCACGCACATACGCACGCCTACAGCTGACTACTTGATAAGCGACATTGCCAATTACAGTTACATTAATTAGGTGCTTTCATTTAAAAGAGAACAAGCGGAAAGTTTAAGAGATAGAAGGGGATTTCAACAACATGTATAGTGCTCGCTGGGGATGCGAGGAGACAATGGAAGACAATGGGACGACAATCACTGGGACGTCACTGTTCAATCATGCTCGTTTGCTGTTGTACAGAAATTGGATAATTGATGTTCATGTGTATGTCTAATTAACAAAATATTTATACTTGAGAAAATTTAGATTTTTTTAAATTGCAAATTGGTCTTGGATTGAAGTTTCTTTGTTCCGTGCAAGAAACAGTCAGATTTTGATTGGTCTTTATGTGAGAGTAACGAGGCAATTTTCGGACACGCGTCGAATCGAGAATGATGACGCCACGCGTTGGGATGTAACAACGCGTCAACAACGCGATCGTCAAACTGTCGAAGCGAAATAGAGGAAACAGCAGGCACAAGGCGTGAACTCCAATCTTACAATTACGACCCGAGTGCTCCGACGAATAAGAATGTGTTGGAATTGACGGTTATAAAAAGGGGGTCCCCGAGATACGACATCCAATTTGCGATATTTACCTCCTTAAAACCTGGACTCGGTTGTTCCCTAAGGATTAGACTTTTAAGAGTCCTGCTTTGAAGGATTTAAGGAGAATTGCCTATAAAATCTCGCCCCATCCCCCTTAACCAAATGACGTACGCTCCTTGATCCCCTCAATGGCCCGATAATTCAAGCGATGTGTGTCGGTGAGTTAGTTTGCATACGGCGGCGCTACATCACATTAATGTCACTTCTATATGTTTATGAGTAGCGAAACCATTAGCCCGGGGACTTGATCGTTGAAGTTACATTGTCGCTTTCAACGGGATTGGAAAGTGGACGGGTCCCATATGATCGAGAACAATACAATAGCCACCAAACAGACGACCCATTCGGGCTATAAAAAGATTTCAATGTGTTTGAGTAAATATATTCTCGTAAAATTTTATCACTTCACATTTGCTACGCGCTCTGGGTATAACATTAGGCTGCTGGTTATGGATGGAATGGATGGATAGATCGATGATGAAATTATCCAAATAGAGAAGACGTGGAAGTTAAAAGGGCGGGTGTATATAAAGTATAAACTACAAACTACTAACTCAGGCGAGATAAGGTGGCGAAGGTTTCGAAGTCGTCCATTCCGGGGGCAACGGAAGCAAAAACTCGACAAAGCAATCTACGGTAGCCGTCCTAAATCATCATAATAAACAAACTTGTCTACCTTCAACACTGCACGATAGAAGTTAGGGAACCTGACGTTTACAAGTGGTGAAGCGTCATCAGTCATCGTCGCGTCACCCGCGGTGAATCGTCGTTGAGATCTGTGGGGTTACGTCCTTTCTAGTTCCTTGGTCACCTGATTTAGATTAAACCTCAGAGAATTGAAGAAGAAATCACGGCGATACTTTCATATTTACACACAAACACACAAAGAACGAAATAATCACTGCTCTTCCACCCCTAACACCGGCCTGTTGCTCGACAAGGAGAAAGCCGATAACGACAAACTTGACGCGGGAATGACATAAAAGAGACAAAAAGGGAAGATGATAAAGAGGGGGGAAGGGGAACAAAGGCGTTAGAAATGAGACCTAGTGATTAATTATGGCCGAAACGCCAGAATTAAGAAACTGAGAAGGTGGTGGTGAAAAAAAACGGGCAAAAACTGTGACAAAGTCATTCGAAACAAAGAAAAGAAATATAATTCCCGAGATAAAATCTCTCAGTTTCATTATCGTATAGAAATCCTCTTATAGAGATCGAGTAGGGGAGGGTGGGTTAGCGGATGACAAGGGTAGTCTGATACAGCGCGTAATACGGCTGCAGCGAGGGGGGGTTCGCAGTTTGTAGGTTTAGTAAATAAAAAAACGAACCTCAAATAAAACGTATAGCAGAGTGAGGAGATGAATTTTTAAGATGCTTTCTAGTTTCTTTTGTACGAGGAAAAGGAAAAGAGGGAAGATCAGAAGATATCGAAGTGAAAAGAACGGAGGGCAGCGAAGCCTATGATTGATGTTTGAATTGAATAAGTCCTTGTTCGACGCGGGGCAAGGTGTAACTTTTAAAACTAATAATTGGACTTTGGTTTCCAGTTTTCAATTTAAAAAAATATTTACAAACAAATCAGCGTAGCATATAATACGTAACAGCGAAAAATCCAATTATAAATTTTACAACGTTCTGCTATAACAATAATTTTGATGTTGATATGATCATGTACAAACCCTATACAGCGGAACTTGAGGCGAGTGAAAAAAATGCTCTGAAGTTCTTCACAGAAATGACAGATTCGTAAAAATATTAGATTATAAGTAATATTAGATAGATAATTAGATAATAGTAATAGTATTAGACAATGATTTATGTTTTATAAATCGTTTGCACCTTCGTTCAGTAATCATTGAGTACAAACGGTAGAACTGTTTTCGTTAGTTTATACGGTCCTTAAGGTGTGGAGTCCTCATCACCACTAAAATGCATTGTCATGTAAAGTGAAAAATATCGTTGCAATTCTTTCAGCAGTGAAAGCGCACTGGCGTGACAAGTTACTGTCGCCTGCGAGTGTGCGGTATAGGCAACCCGCTCTAGCCCCCTGCTGTGCGGGCAGCGTCGCTCAACACTGCAGGCGCACACCAAGCAAACCTTCGCACTCGTGTGCAGTACACTGGTTTGCAATCTGATCTGTATAAAATAACAAATACCCGAATGAGTCCAGAATAATTAATGAAAGTAATTCGTTCCATGGTGACAAAGAGCTAGTTAAGAGGAGTTTTTCCTCGACTAAAAGGAAACAACTCAACTGTGTAATGCGCAAAAAGGGGATAAGATACTCTGAGGGTGAGGAAATAATTACGAAAAGTTAAGTGGAGTGTCACTCAGATCCGAACAGTAGACCAATCTACCCCCAAGAATATTGTCATTTGGGGTAGAAATAAATACAAGGTAAATGTCACGCCAACATCTAGTGAAGCCAGCCACCGTGAACCTCTTGGCTAAATGAATAGTTCGTCAGCTGGTCGGTAGGGGAGGGGATGACAACCCGATCTAGTGGCAAAGAGGGGAAGGGAGGAAATTAGTGGCAGCTTAGTTGAGTTATCGGGTGACATTGACATCAAAACACTATGAGTTGTGAAACAGAACAGACAATCGAGACGCGTATTGTTGTTTTTGTTGTTGTAGGAAAAAGTTGATAAACTACTCAATAATAACGAACTCATGTTAGTTTGTTATCAGTCGTCACCCTACAAGGACGAATGGATCTGGAAAACAACAAGGATGTGGGTGTAGATTGTGGGCTTCAGTTGGGGTAGGCTAGAGTATACAAACAATGTTTTCTGAAAGACTAAAACGTAAGTGCGTGATTCAAGATAAAAAGTTTGAAGTTTAGCGCGGGAGATTTGAATAAACCGCGGAATACAATAGAATGTAAATTAGATTCTGAAACGCACACAGAATTCGGCAAGCTATTTAGTTAGACGATGTAGTTTATCACAGTTAAATATGATTCAACGCAGAATATGACAAAGGTAGATCGTGAGTACACATTAAAAAATAATAAGTTCGCCTACCTGCATAATTTTTTCGATGGTGCGACGAACTATACGCAACACAAATGGCACTCACAATGCATCCTCTGTACTTACAAAAGAAAATGGGTGACATTGATGTGTAGCTATGAAGAATGGTGATAAAAAACAAAATAACACATTGACTACCAAATATTTTAAGGTAAATTTATTTGGAATATTTCACTTTATTTTAGAAATGCAATAATTAAAGAAATTTTGTATTTTTTATTTCGTGTCTGTGGTATGTACGATAGACATTGTAAATGTTTGTATGTTCGATTAAATCGCAATCCCATAAATCCAACAAGTAGTGATTGACTCGACTCCTGTGGGAATACACAGGAGAGCGTTGCCCTGCCAGAGTCCCGGACAGTTTGATTGGTTAATGGCATTGGCTGTGGTTGTTTGAAACCGAGGAGTTGAATGTCCGTGTCAGTCCCTGTGGGCATGTCCGGTTAGAGGGACCGGACACATGTGCTAGCATCGCCACTCACACTCTAGCCGGCCGGAACTAAGCGACCACTGTCATTACACTTATCAGAGAGATGGGCAATTGACGGCTTGGCTATCGGGGTTTCTATAATCAGAGAAGGAAGATCTCCAAGTGAATTATGCTATGCGAGTTAGTGGACGATAAGGATTCGCACATAGAGAGAACGTTAACGAATGTAAATACTGACATGATAACAAATTTTAAAAAGTTAGCGAGTTAAAAAACTAAATACGATATAATAAAATCATCAACAAAGTAAAGCAATTTTTTGCAGCATTTTTTTTCATTTTTTCCCGTTATCTTTTACATTAATTTTTTCTACATTTAAGAATATTCTGTATAACATTAATCAAAGTAGAAAGTTAAGGGGCGTGTTCCCAGGTATTTCTTGTTCAATTTATTTTTGTGGGATGTTTACAACTGTAAAATAAAGTTTGTTTTTGTTTGTTTAAAAAAAAGTAAAGCAAAAAATGTAGAATTTTTTTACGGGTGACGTTGAATTTGATTTAATTACGCCCCCCCCCCTCCCCCCGCAAAAAAAAACTCGGAACAGAGCGAACGTTATGAATGCTAGTCAATGTATGTCGAACATTGTTTAGTTTATGTTTCTACCTATATGAAGTGAGCTCACGATCGCGAACAACCATCATCTATCCAGCTGAAGTCTGCAAGGTACTCATTTGAAGGCGGGGCTTGACGTCACGCGCATGCAGTGTGGTTAATTGCGATGATTCATGATTGGCAAATGACAATAGCAACGTGTGCGATATTGAGTCGAGATAGTGAGGTGATGAGATGATTGATGACGTAACAAACTCACCTGTAGTGAAGTGCTGAACTCATCGGCAATCTGCCTCAGGTCTTCGCCGACTTGGGTCCAGTTGTCTCGAACTTGCACCTTCCGCGTCGGCGTGGTCGGCGTCTCCTCTTCCCGCGCGGTCGCCACCTCCTTCTCGGGCACGTCCGCGGGCGCCCGGCGGTGCTGCCTCCGGCGTCGGTGACGGCGTGGGGGTGGCACGGGGTGGAGGGTCGACGGCGACGCCACCTGGGTAGCGGGGGTGGAACATGACACCACGTCGGGTAGGGGGAGGCGGGGGACGACGTCTGGCAGGGCGGCTGCCGGCGCCGGGGGTGGCACGGCGTCGACCTCGTGACGCTCAGCGTGCTGGTGGTGGACGCGGCCAGCTAGAAGGAGAGGAAACCTAAAATTAATACAAAACTTGTTGGTTTGTTTCTTGACAACAAGAAAGCTTCAACTTATTCACCGATCAGGATTCTCATCCGTATTCACGTCGCGTGCTGTGGAACAAGACAATACAACACAATAACATAGTCATACATTCACATTGCCACTCTATGCTTTACACTTTATATCTCCTCGTATAGCACATCCGTAGAATAAAATATGTAACATTCGAAGGAAAAAATCACAGTTACTTTAATTTAATACCATTTAAAAAACTGATGGTATAATTCCAGTTTTTCCTGCGAAATTCGCGATGCGCGAGCGCGACTACAAAATACAAATTGCTTTTATTGTTGTAATGTTACTTCGTAAAAAAAAAATGCTAAACATGTCTGATTAGCACAACAAAACTCCTCGCTCGCTCACTAAGCTATGCACTATATCACATTCAATACACCTGAAACCCAAGGGGTTAATTTCTTGTTGTCGATTTCACAACTTTTATCTCCGCACGAGAAGAAAAAATCACGAATTCACACTCTCGCTCGAAACCTTTTGTTATTCTAAACACGGTTAGTTTTTACAAGTGGCTCAAAGTGGTTGTATTACGTTGCCCTCTAACTGACCCCAAACGTACCAGACAAAAAACAGCATCCCCAAAGAGAGTAGACAGACAGGACCCCTTGTAGTTGCACCCCTCATCTTTTGACTACCTGAAACTGAGCCTGCACAGCTGTGGGGCTCCCTCGTCCTCTCTCGTAAAAATGAACCTGATTTTGTTTTCTACCTGCTACACTCGTCTCAGGTTTGAACAGGTGAGTAGGTTTGACCCTGAGAGACCGAGACCAGTGGTTTATCGGCTTCGGGCGGTTTACGAAGAAAAAACAAGTGGTTGAAGGAACCTTTAGAAAAAGATAAAACGCGTAAAACTGGATCGATAAAAATGTCATCGCTACTTGTCGAGTTTTACGCTGCGTCGAGTTGGGATGGTTTGCTTTGTAAATAGAAAATTTCAAGTGTAACCGGAAAAAATAATATTTGACATCTTTACGGTGCGTTTATCTGAACACCAGTTTCTTGCAAAATGTGCTAAACGAATATTTCATCCTAAAAGTGTAAAAGAAAAACAACATACTGGTCTCCAAACGTAAACAACTATGATTTTTTAAATTGTTATTTTCCGAAGGATTTTAAATCAAAAAATGCAGTTCAGAAAATTTAACATAGCAATTTAGTGTGTCAGAAAGACTGCAGCCCAGTGTAAGTAATGACTTTATGTAGATGTTCGGTACTAAACAGCCTACTAGCCACAACATTAAAATTAACATCTATTTAGATATAAGGACGATAAGATGAAACATTATACAGTTTGTAAGCACCGGAGCCCGGAAAGAATATTAAATTAAAGACACTTTAATTAAGTGACGCGATGATTAAAAGTCCTAACCCTTTCCACTGACCATGTGTGCGTTTGATATGATATTACAACATATGACCACCATGCATCAGATAACGCCCGTATAATGTTGACCAGCAGCCTGCAGCTTGCAGTTGCATCCGAGATAAATTGAGGTGCATACATAATTGGAAGTGCAACTAGATGCAGCAAATTAATGCATAATAATGAACTTTTGCTTCAATGTCACTAATGAACAGGTTCGTGAAGACAATGTACAGGCGCAAATTTTTTTAAACGTTGCCTGTCTCGTCATTAAAAAAATGTAATCACTAGGTTGCACGCTACTAATTACTATACTCTCTTAACACACTGTTGGTGGGGAATATAGGGATCTATAATCATCGTAAAATAATTTACAGAGAGTTCGAACCTGTAAAGTTACAACACCTGAAATCGATTACAATTTTGTTTCAAATCACAAAGCTTCAATATAATTTTGCACTCCTATCAATATATCGTTTTCATATTCTTTACTCTTGATTGGTTGGCAGGCGAGTGGAGATTGTACCGTAGTTTACAAGGCTAAATAAATCAGGCACGTGCATTAACATGGAAGACGTAACGTTATGATATTTACGTCCCGCCTTCTTCGTATAAGTACGTTGCATCATCACAACACTACACGGATGGTATTGTTAGTGTTTTGACGGCAACCAGGCAGTTAATTAACTTGCTGAAGAAGGAACCAGATTTGTTGGTAGGACTGTAGTTTCGTTATGAGTCAGATTTCACGTTGAAATATCACCAGCTGTTCGGTGTGAAAAAGAGAGAGAGAGAGAGAGAGAGAGAGAGAGAGAGAGAGAGAGAGAGAGAGAGAGATGCACTGCACTGCACGCTGCAACGGTTATAATTGCAACAAGTGTTTAACGCATTAGCTCAAGGCTACTCTATGACTAATTTACTACGTTTGTAACAATGATACGAAAATCGATTCCTTTGTTCTCTTAGATCATGTATATTATCAATTTATAAATTGTAATTATCTCCTTATGATAAATAATATGAACTCTGACCATTTAATTAATACATTCCTATTGCTCTATGAGTCATTTAATAAAAAATGTATGATTTTTCTTTTGCAGATCGGTTGTGGATTGTAAGTGGATTCTTGCTGCAAGTGTAGGAGGAGTAGAGTACAGACAGACACGCATGATCGAGATGCAAGCAAGAAGAGCGGGTGCAAGATATAACAGTGACATCACAAAGCGTGCAGCCTGCACGTGGACAATCACCACCTCAAGGTCGACGTAATTTATACCACTCGTGGCCTTGGAGTAATGCATAAACTTACTACGTACGATTTTGTAACATGTAGGTAATGCACTTCGGGTTTATTTATATATACACTACACACTCTAGTGCCAATACGGAAGTCGTGTTGAATATGTTCCACACAATAAAAATAAAATTATGCTCGTCGAAGTATAAACGCTTAGAGTAATAGCGTAATATATTATACCAATATAAAAAAATCCCGTACTTGGCAACTTTGAATGAAGACATTCTAATTATAGGCTAGCATACAAGAGTTGGCAGGTGACAATTGATTGATGCACTAGACGATTTGTCAATGTAATGTACGCAATGTGATGTAATGCACATTTTAAAATGCATAACATATACTTTAGAATATCTAGTCTAATAATTCGTTTCGAGAATTCTTATTATGTTGGCAAATGAAAGGGATGAATTTTCAAGTCATAGAAACTAAGCTAGAAAAATATTTTTTCAATACACTTTTCGATTGCGTTTTGTACCCTACGTAATAAAAACTAACATTTCATTTATTTTCTGTTTGGGTGTGTTGAGACTTGTAGTATTAGCCCAAATTATTTGTAATCGCTACGAACTAGGATAACAATGTTCATGTATAAATTTCAGCATGCATATTTATGTGGTTGACTGCATGGTCGCGTGCCAACTCTCAATTTAAGTGTGACCATAGGAAGGAAGTTGCATGTAGAGGTCAACAGATTACTATTCATCACAAACAAGACAGACATCCCTGATTACTCCTTCGCGTTGTCTTGTCTTACGAACAAGAGTCATTGTACTAGAGTTGTTGTGAACATGTGTGGACATGTGGGTGCGACGCGTTTAGTATGTGTGGCGGGCGGTACGTCGCACCGCGCGCGCCGAGAGTGTAGAAGAGAGTACACTGGGGGCAGGCACAGCTGCACGCCGGGCACGCTGCACTTGTCCCGTCATGTGGTCGGGAGCGCAGGCAAAAACTGGGGGGAGATATCGGGTTACAGGAGTGGGGAAGAACGTATGTATGTTGAAGACGAGGTTCAAGACGCAGGTTCGAGCGCGTATCTCCAAACTACAAGACACAGATGTTGCTGACTTGTTTGTTTATTTACTTCCATATTATTGCAATGGAGACGAAGTGTGATAATGAAGGACAATTACAAAACCTACGAGGGATTTTCATACTTGCACCCCAACTGTTTGAGCTACCGTCGACTGGCAAAGGACGCAAAAGAAAAGGGTGAATATGTTTTGGAGAGAATTTGTAAGTGGCAGGCAGTTATATTTTTAATCATTTGCAAGATCAAGAAGAAAGAAAGATTAAAAAGTTTAAAGAATGGAAAAATTAATTAGAGCCAGAGGCAGAAAGATTAAGAAATTGGATGAAAATTGAAAAGTGTTTCTTATAAGTGGATTTATTGGATTTACGAAATCAAAATAATTAAAAAACAACACTTTTTTAATTAAAGGTGTCATCAGAGTTAACATGTTAAAGAACATCAAAGGTTAAATTGGAAGAGATGGAATATGATGCAACAATGTTCTTCAAGACATCATCCAAAATATGACCTATTTTTCTCATGTCAAATGTCAGAGGCAGAGCGTAATAGTAATTCCCCCTTGAAAAGATAATTTTTATCTATCTGGGCCAAGTGTAAGATAATAGTAGTATCATAATTGAATTGAATGTATTTTTTTCAAATCTCGTAATAATCGCACCTTGATCCTAATACTCACTCCCATCTCAGCCTTGCAACGGACGAAACACACCTTTTTATCATATTTTACCAACGTCAACAAAATATTATAGCAAACACACAGAAAAAGTTACAACGGTGTAGAAAACCATGTGTGTAAGGTACATACATGGTGTTTTATAGACCCTTGGGCACAGAAAGAAGTTGTTTTTAATGATGATTGAAATTATAGGCTACATGATAATATGATGCATGCATTGAATTGAATTTATATGACTCGAGCTATTAAAGAGGCAACTTGGAGTATCTTATAAAAACGCCTTTGCTACAAACTCCACGAATGTGCCTTTAGTAGACATAGACACGGGATTTGCGCGAGTAGCCTCGGGCGCTGTAAAGTTACATTGCACGAAAAACGCAACAAATTACCTATGATGATTTCACAGATATTAATAGAGTTAAAAACGCAATGAAACAGGATCTGTGTCGCGCGCTAAGAGGTCAGGTCAGTCACCTCATATAGTTCGAGATTCAACCCACTCACTCGTCTGACAAGGGAGAGGAGACAG
Source organism: Sweltsa coloradensis (assembly GCA_024449915.1). Taxonomy (NCBI): domain Eukaryota; kingdom Metazoa; phylum Arthropoda; class Insecta; order Plecoptera; family Chloroperlidae; genus Sweltsa; species Sweltsa coloradensis. The sequence goes on along the minus strand of JAMZAV010001478.1, from coordinate 239,338 downwards.
CTACTGTAGGTTGCCCAGCACGGTTAGACCAGGTGTTCAAATCTTGCGGCTACCCGTCTACTATGAGTTATAGGTTTATAAAATACAACTTCAGGAAGCTTCAAGGTTGATCTGATATAGTTGGGATGAGAACACACTTGGCTCGTTTAGGTGGTGGGCTTCTGATGGTGATTTATAGAAAGCAAAGAAACGGAGGATGATAGGTGGCGAATGAATATAAATAACAATATGAAAACTGATTTTTTTACAGTTCCTTTACATCATGTAAATCAAATATTTTTAAATTTATTTTGAAAATAAAAAATGTTGGACCCTAAAAGTTGTGACAAACACATTAAAATGCAATCGAGCATAAATATTGTAGTTGTACAACTGAATGTAATATACAATCAGGGTCCGCAAACGACAAAACAATCGAAATTATTAAAACCACTAATGGCTCATAGACAAATAACGTATGTAAAAAGTGAAAACAATCAACATTCTATTGTCAACTTCCTGCCGTGTAAATGCAGTTAAAATATAAAAATATGGTCACTAAAGTAATTGCAACTCACCAATCCGTTCATAATGTCAGTATTACGAAAATTGAAAAATTACAATCTGGCTATATTGATCAATACGCTATACATGAGTTCTATCATTGGTTAACCCTATCGCGATCCCTTTCGACAACAGAAACCAATAGGCCTAACTATTTATTTATTTTGCTTCGTTATAATTTAGAAAATTATTGCCCATCCGCATAATACCCAAACAACAAGCCAGCAGCTGCTTTTCAGTAACGATATTACGAAAACTGCACTCATTATGATTGACGTAATAGCGCAGTTCTACAAAGACACGTGTACCCAGCTATATCGTGCCGTATCTTATTGATAACAATAACAGTTCTTATCAAAGGACGAACGAACTCGACGAATTTCCTGGTGCTATTGCAAAGTTCGTCAATCAAGTGCAAATTTGTTATAACACTTTTATTAAGCCATAGATAAAATTCTATGAGTACGTCATGTTATCACTGGGTGTGTCGCGTGCGCACGTTTTATATCACGGGTTGTAATATACTTGCAGGTGTCAACGATTTAGAAGCGATTCTTAGAAGATAGTTTTATGATACCCTCACATTTAGCAAAATTCATCATGAATACACGTAAATGTTCATTATTGTATTGAACATTCGAATCTACGGTTTTACGTGCTCTATTGATGTGTTAGGCCGAGACTCCGAGTTCGCAAATTGGACTGTGTAATTGAAATATTACTAGTTGCATTTGTTCGATTTCTTAGACCAAAAACTCAATTTTTTTAACACGATGATAAAAAAATAAGAAAAAATAAGAGCTCATCAAAAAAATTATTATCATAATTTTATTAAAACATTGCATCAAAGGTTTTAGGTGTTCTGTTAGGCCAAGACCCCGAGTTGGCAAGTTGGGCAGTGTGATTGAAATATTATTATTGCATGTATTACAAAACAGAAAATTTATTTTACGAACGCAATATTTTTAACCGCTTCGTTTATTTATACATTGTTGAAATTGTTATTACAATCCCGATCATTAACACTTCGCGGCGTCAACAATAAATATTAAGTGGCGCGCAGCATAAAACATTTACTACGCTCGAGTCGACCTACGCGAAGTGTGACGTGTGAGTTCCACGTGCGCTGATACTGACACGAGGTTAGGTGGAAACAGCGCGCGCGATAGTTCGAACACCCGCGGAGGCAGGAAGACAAGTCGAAGACCGATCGTTGACCCACATCTATCTTGCATCATTTTCACACATCATTGCACTTGCCGCTGGACCAACCACGACACTCATTAGGCGCTAATTTTATTAAATCTTCCGACAATTAATTTGATAAGAATGCACTAATTCTTTCAAGGGTGATTACTGATTAAATAATGATGTACGCATTGTTCAAGATAGACCTAAATATAACGGAATGAATTGAACTTGGACTCTTCATTATCAAATTTGCGGTATGAAATAATAATAATAAACATTGTGTAGGCCTATGCTTGTGGAGGTAATCACATTTTCAAAATCTGAAAAGTTGTTCTCGGAAAAAGCCATGCGCGATCAAAACAGAATTCAAGTCACTTTTCCACAAAAAATAATAAAAATTAAACGTGTTAAATTTAATGCGAACGAGCACACACGAAGTCGAGATTAATTTAAAGTCTTAGTTTTAAATCGTCTGACACTTCTAGCTGTTGAGAGCACCTGTTATATTCGTCGCCCGCCCCTCGCGTGGCCGTAGAGCGCGAGCGCGTAAGTCCCCAAAAAACACCTGTTGTCTGTTGAGATGAAATCAGCAGTCGGCACGCTGCCACAGATAAACCACGAACTTTGAACCTAAAACAAATATTTTTTTCCAATACGAAAAACTTCGAACACGATTCCGGCGAAAAATATTTATTTTCGAAAATTTCGCAAAAATATTTAAATTTTGTTTATTAATCTTGTTCACGCACACGCACTTTGTTTAAAAATAAAATCACTTCACTTTTGACACAAAAAATAAAATCCGCCTAACACAAACAAGAATGAACATGCACAGGTGGGATGAAAAGAGCAATGAGTACTTACGTCTATGTTGTTCAGCCTCTGGCACACGACGAATCAAAATTTGCCTCAGAACATTATACAACTGCATCAAAAGTTCGTCCATACTACGATAATTTTGAAAAGTCTCTTCGTCACTCGGCAAATTAAACGGAATTGCCATTTTGGCGTTTCAAATTCAGTTGTACACTTAATAAGTCACGTTGATTGGTGCACTCGGAAGGATGGTGTATACCTCGGAGTCTCACTAAAACACGTCTACTCTCTCCAACTGTCAAAACACATCTGAACTCCCCACGGTAGCGCGATCCGCAGGACGCACGCTTAGAACACACGAGCGTTCCCCCTCCACGCCGACCTAGCCCGCCGCAACAGCCAATCAGAAGGCGAGCCTCAAAACTTGCTACTTGAAGAAACCAATAGGGGCGTAGCAGAGGTGTGACGTGTAAAAAATAATAGACGGAGTTTGTTGATAAACATAAAGGTTATGTTCGTTATGTTCGGTTGTTGTCGGGTTTGATTCGGGATTATCGGTAAAAATTGCGACACTCTCCTCGACGACAAACTAATACTACGCGAGATTTGTGGGGATTTGTAAGATGCTTATTTCTTGTGTGGACGAGGGTCAACGTCTTTTCCAATTTGTAGGAAGGCGAAACGTGAGTTGATTGTGCCTCGTACTAACAACATCCTCGAAGATCAAGTAGTCATATTATTATCCTACCTGAGCGCTCTGCTATAAGTTATAAGAATCACATCCTAACTTATGCAGCAATTGCTACGTATATGCCCTACAGAGTTAAAAAAAGTTGGCAAAATAATGTCATAAAAACAGAAATTAAACTTGGTCATGATGACATGATTTAAAAAGATTAAAGATCCGGCAAGTTTTCGAGTCAAACCAATAAAAATGGGTTCAACGATTCAAACCATAATTTCGAACTTGAAGTTTAAAACCCCAAAACATAGTATTATTGACTTTTCAGGAAGAGTGTTGTTAGAGTCAAGCTATGAAACTTGTTATCTCTAGAGCACGAGATATCAATCCAAATTAATAACTATAAGATTCTGTGTAGGCTTCGTCTTTATTGACTTTCTTATCTTATAATTATTTATTTTCTGCTCTGGATGTGTAAAAGACAGGCTGTCTACCACACTCAAGATAAGGCATTGGATTGGTCATAGTATATAGTTTCAGTGACACGACAGAAATAATAAGTGATAACGAGCCTACTGAAGTTGGCGATGTTATCTAGTGAGCGAAGGATAGGCTACAGTTGACGTACATTGTTGCCTGTTGGTTATTTTAATTTTAGTACCGAAAGACCTTCGCGAGCGGGCAGTGGATGGAAGAAGCAATGTCGTATTGCTCCATATTGCACAACAATAAAGTCTACCGAAATAGCCCAAAATACCGTTAGAAAAAATATTATTGACGTTGAAATATTATTTTGATTTTTCAACACGCCACTGAATTTACTCTCATAAATAAAAATAAATAAATAAAATAAAGTAAAAAGGTTGTAACCTATAAATGTGTAGAATAAGTATGTTAACCTATTCTTACATAAAGGTTGACTCTGCTTTACGACGAATTCCGTAGACACACAATAGTTTGTTTACGTAAGTGGATTTTCTCCCATACTGTTTCAGACGAAGGGCGTAATTTACTCTCTAATCAAAACGCCACAGCACATACAAAATCATGATGACAATAGATTTATCTCATAATGTGCCATAGTTAGAGATGTGGAAAAAGATGAGAACAAAATTCGCGATTTTTTTAAAGTCGCAATAATCCCTTCAAATTCAGTTTGCACATGAATCACCTGAATCGTGATTGAATGGTACCAATTTCCAATTGCGATTTTGCGATATTTTAGTTGATACAACGAACTAGTGGCGAAATTAGCAATTATGTCTTTAAACGCGAATTAGGTCACGAAATTTCAAACAAAGTTTTTTTCAAGTTTTGGTGGAGGTGCCGGGTAGGTAGTCGAAATTAAATTAATCCTGGCTGGAACATATGGTGGAGGTGCCGGGTCATAAAACGCGATTGTGAGATCTTAATAATCGTTTTTACGCGAGTAAGCTCAACTTCATATCAAAATATTGACATACACACAAAAAAAAACATAATTTCGTAATTTTGGTGGAGGTGCCGGGTAGTCGAAATTAATCAGGTGGTAACAACTGTCAGAAACTTGGAAAACTGAAGGCTGAAATTGAGCTTAAAATTAAAACTGATTCTCACTCTCGTGTGCTTGTTTTTCTTTTAAATTAATCATAAATTGTCCTGTAATTTGTGATACTGATAATTTAAAACTAGGCGTTTTTTTAAGTTTGCATTATTAAATTGTTTTTTTTATTTTTGTAAATAACGAAATTCGCGAACTTTTATTTTTTTAGGTGTAAATTTTCAAACTTTAAAAACACATTTTTACACACTATACACATCTCTAAAATCGTGTTATATTAATTTGTGAATTGTGATGATCAAAACTATACGAATTACATGTAAAAACAACGTTCACATTGTTAACATTTTAACGACGAACAGGTAGAAATGTTGTTTAACCCAAATATAATATTTGATTTTGTTATCTTGTTTGTTTGTTTGTTTGTTTGTTTGTTTGTTTGTTTGTTTGTTTGTTTGTATGTATGTTTGTTTTATCGCATCAAAAACACTATTACCATTTTAATTAAAAAATCTCAGTGACAATTTGATTTGATGGGAATAGAGGAGATAATTATTCATGAATTTGTACCTGTCTCGTTGATCGTTGTAAGAATTACCGGTACCTCAACCTTCATTATTTGAACCTTGTAACGAAACAATTTTTTTTATTTTTATTTTGAATCATACACACATTTGCATCTTGTTCTTGTGGACAACTGGGCATGTGCCTACACATTATTAAAAAGTATAAAGGAGAAGAACACGTGTTTTCACTTCATCTCTGAAAATATGTCAATCGATCAATTTCATTTCATGACTTGTTTTAAAATTGTTTAAAAATGTGACATTTTGTTTCTCGAGCAAAAAAATAAATTGCCCCTCATAATATGCCAAAAGGCAAATCAATGTATAGTTTTACGTATTATTCCAAACAGAAGCATATTGCAATTGTTTGCTGGAAGCTTATATAACTCCACTGACGTGAAGTGATGGTTTAGTTTGTTGACGGAACGCAGCCTGATTTTATGATTGATTATAAGACTAAGTACCATTTTTTGACCCACAAAACTAACACTGGGTCGAAAAATGGTAACTATCGTCATAGGCTCATGTCGTTGTCAATCAAGAAGACGGGATTAACTCACAATATGGGATACACATCCGTTTTGTCTAGTGTACACTGCAAAGATAATTTGAATAACTGAATATTTAGGACGAATGTGCGTCAGAGGAAAATCCTTGTCAATAATGAAATACAACCTTAACACATATAAAACAATTGTTTGAATTAAAAAGTGTTATTATGAAGTAGATCTGTGATTATGAATAACGTACTCGAAGAGCATGGGGTATGCTGTGCTTGACTTAAAAGAATCAAAGCAATTTGTAAAATTAAACCGAAATATAATTTTAATTGTTTTGTGAAAATGTCGTGTCATGTATAGGTATGTTTTGTGAGGCAATATTTTGGCAGGATGATAGAAATTATGAATATTCATAATATTATAGGATGTATTTTATTTTTGTTATAATCCAAATTTCAAATATTGGAATAGCACATGAAAATCGATGTCATTACCAGATGGCAGAAGCAGCCATTTATTCATGTTAATAGACATTTACTTACATAGCTAAAAATGAAAATTGTGAGGGTTTTCAGCCCAAACTAATTGATTTTGGTAAATAAATAAAAAAATTAAAAATAAAGATACATTTTAATTTTCTTCACAAATGCCTGCCTCTGGTCATTACAATGAATAAAAATAGATCCTCACATCACATGTTTCAGAATATAAAAAATAACACAATATAAAGTCATTGAATACAAGATTTTTAAGCATAAGCCCGCTTTGAGGACATAATAAATGATATATAGCAATTGTCGTAAAAGTTTGCCCTGACTGGGAATCGAACCCAGAACCTTTGCCTTAACACACCATAGCTCAATTGGTACAGCTATGGTTAATGATTTGTTATGTCTCGACAGCTCAAATTGGAGAGCTATGGCGCGTTTAGCCAGAGGTTCTGGATTCGATCCCCAGGCGGGGCCAACTTATACGACAACTGCTATCATTCATATAAAGTTAACTATTAAAATCAAAATGAAATGTCTGAAGGATTCCGATTAGTCGGGTCAAATGTGAAGTGTATTGTTGTAGCTTACTAGCTTTGCATATACGATCATCTAACCTGGTAAAAAAAACAATCGGTTTCCTTTTCACTCGGTATGAAAGTGAGGGTGCTGGCGTAGGTGATTCACTTACCGGCAGAGACAGTGGTTGCGTCATGTTATGTGTGCGATGATGGTTACTCATGATTTGAGTCGAGCTAGTAGGCTAAAAAACTCATCCCACCTCGATAACTGTTGCTATACAGACACCGCTAACGTAGGTGGGTTCATGTGCCGGGTGACTTACTGACTTACTGCCTGACTGAGCCCGCAGTACCCACGGCTATTCTCATTTCATTTAGGTGTATAGCATGATGTATGCAACAAGGTTAATCGAAACGTTAATTAATGTTTGAGACCAATAACCCGGCTGTTCATCTACTTTTTTAAACACTACAATATTGTGGGTCTATATAAGGGTCTTTAAAAACAACATATTTCATGTACTTTTTTTGGTTTTTACTTTTTTATTTCAAAAACTTAAGTTTCACAATGTACACATATATCGAGTTCACAGAAAATAGATTAAGATAAATTAGGTTTTAGGGAAAAAGAGAAAAACACATAAAATCAAAAAGTCCAATGTACTGAACGTAATGTAGGCCTACTGATGTTGTTTGTGAAAATAAAACATCTTGAATCTTGATCACCGAAATTTTCTTCATGCTGGGTTCTTTAACACATGGTAAACGCGTGAATTTTATTGTTCAAGATCATAAAATTCTCTCATTTGTAAGCAAATTATGGTCAACATACAAAAATAAGTTTAGTCTCCTCTTTTGGTGCATTTTCAAATTTGCAAACTTTATTGTTATTATTATTATGAATATTATTTGTATTTTTTTATTATTATTGTATTGATATTGTAATTGAAATATTGAAGGCGTTCGCGAATTATATTATTATAATATTATCTTCTTTATATTTGCAATATTATGTCAACGTCAACAAATAATGTAATGATGACGATGTATTTGCTTACGGTAGCACTATGCGAATTGTATATCATCGTACGAGAGGATATGCCTGCAGCTGGTTAGGTTATTGTAAACAAACATTAGCCAACTCCTGAATAATTGTGCAACTTGCCGAAACATTCATTAAACGTTTATAAATGCTTACTCGGATATTAAACATTTTATGCTTTGTCAGCTAAACTTCCAAGTCAAGAGATTGCTTACTAAGAATAAGACACTGAGTATGATTGCAATGACAGTGACATTGGCAAACCGAGAGGCCGAGAGGGCAAGAAAACGATTGAAATTTAATACTTCGTAACTGGACTTATGCGAAATAAGCAAATTTGTATTCGTATTTTGCGTGGAGAGAATGAAGGGAATTTAAAAAAATTAAAACTGCGAATAATGTTTTATTTCAGGGTTGGAAGAACATGAAAATCGATAATTTATAAGAAGCAATCGATTCTCATCACACATAGGCCCTACCTGCCTCTGAATTCTCATTTTAAACCAATTTTGATTGTGACCTGCACTGCAAGTCTTTTGCAATTTCGCAGTTCCAACACTGAAAAATATAAGGGGGAAAAGGTAATACATACAAGTGATTAGTTTGTGTATTTGATTTTATCTGTGTTCTACTATGGCAGCCACCTCTACATATCAGGTAAGCTGTTGACTCCTATCTCTATCCACATTGATTATATACATTTATTAATTTTAAATTATTTTCAGTCATTTTTTGCTGGGGGGAAGGGGGGGGAAGGGACAAAACAAAATGTAAGTTTTATTTCATTTTCACCACAATTAAAACTGAATATGATGAAGCCAGACACCACCAACTATATTAATGTCGTGTTTAATATGGCGTACGCAGATGAAGCGCAAAGAGGAACATGGGCAAGTCCAGCTAAAAGTGAAGGAATATGTAAAAGCTTACAAAACAGAGAATGCAATGACTGACACAACACATTAAAATTGTTGCGGAATGGCTTTGAAGTTTGAATTGAGAACAAGGCTTACGCAAATGTTCCCAGTGTTGGTAAAATACTTTGAAGAAGGGGGGCAACCCCCCCCCCCCCTTTTTTTAACGTTTGGAGTAAGAAAATGTGAACATCATCCGATAAAACCGAACGCCACAGAAATATTGAAACAGTAAACAGATCTTTACAAATTGCAACAAAGTTCAATTTCTACAGTAAGCATAAAAATCCTCACACACAGTTTGCCATGTAATGTATAACAATCAAACGAGATATTACCTAGAGCGCACGAGAGTAAAAACCTGGACTAGTTGCAATGTCTCATTATTCTATAATTATCCGCAGCTCGGCTCGACTCCGCACGTGCGCTCGGCTATTACTCATAGGAGAAAATGCGTCTTATTTAATTCGCTCTCGATTCCCCCTGTGCAGCGCACTACGTCCAGACAGCTCGTCTTCCTTGTTTGTTGGGGCGAAGTATTGTTGATGTCAGCAAGTCGTCGTTTTGTCACGTAACTTGATACGGCATTGTAGGCCTACTAGGACACCTGCGGTCTGTCGGCATTGTAGGCCTACTAGGACACCTGCGGTCTGTCTGTATGTCTGTCTGTCTGTCATCTAGTATCTGTACAACCTGGCTATCTGTGCTATGGGCTTGTGGATGTCAAATGTCATCAAGGGGGCAAAAATGCAAGAGTCATCATTGCACTTTGACACGGTTTTATCTCATTTTGCGATAGGGAAGGATAAACATTGAGTTTTACACTGGTATGATTGCATAAGATGATTAAAATTGGATTTAGAGAAGCAAACTTGAAGACTGCATTGTTTGTATTTAAATCATTGTAATCTATGTTAATTAGTTAAAGGGGCTAAAAACCCCAAAAATTATTTTTTACCACGTGATCTATAGCACAATACTACACTAATATGACCGTTTAAAAATTATATCTTGTAACTGTGATTTAACACGAATTTTTTAATTTTTTTGATCCATAAATTTGCGAAAATTTGTGATTTGGGAAATTTCTTAAATCGGCTTTAACCTGCATCTTTTTTGGGCCACATAGATACTAGACCATAGAACCAATCTAAAATGCCCCTTTATAACATCGTGTCTTGAAACTGTTCCCAAATATACCCTCAAACACGCAAAAATATGCATTCCAAAATCACACCCCATCTTGGTAATCTGCATATTTTGACCGAACCACTTGCCCAAATTACAAAACAAAATATAGAGAATTTACAGGAAAGGCTGTAGAGTACGTCAATAATGGCCAGTATTTTTTTGGATCAAAATCCTCCAAGGTCACGGGGCATAAAGATCGTCCCCATGTTATTTCTTATGGGAGATTTTTGCCGATGGGACCTAGCTCGAAAAATGTCATGTTTGACAATTTTTTGGGAGGTAATGGTGGCCCCAATAATTTTTCTGTTAATTGCTAAATTCATTACTAGTTAGCCTGAATGAAATATATTTTTTGAGTTTAGCGGTTAAATACCCCTTTAAAACAAAAATGCAAATTGCGAATTTATTTCCTGCAATAGTGCGAAGACAACATCAACAACATTGGCAGCGATTGACAGTATCGGCAACCAAACAAAACGTAATTGGCAATTTTAAAATAGATACACGCTGAAATATCGAAATAAAATAATGGAGATAATTTTATTTCATTTTATTATTCTGATTTATATTTCTCAATGTTAAAAGTGAATGCATTCGTTTTTATTTTATACTATGCGCACTGTTGATTTGTTTTATTATTTGTAATACATTGGCTGAATACGTGTTGTAATTTTATTATAACACAGATTCATCTTTGTAAACAAGATAAAATGTTATCACGTCATGTGATGCTAACAATCACAAAACACGTATCAAGAGTTTGTTATGTGTGTACTAAAACACAGTTCCTGTAACTGAGTGGGGAATTTTATTTACTACTTTTTCTAGGAATGCCAAACGATTAAATTAATTATTCTTGGTCGTTTTTTAGTCCTGCTCTCAGTCGCGATTATTCGACATCGAATCGACAATAACTGATTTAAAGTAATTGTCAAGCGATATTGATCAATTGTCACCTATAATTTGCGTGTTTAGCGTCCATTCCGATATTTATCAAATAAAACGCTAAAAAAATTGTTTCGACTGTTATCGTAAAACAGATTGAACTGAATAAAAATATTTTTTAATAATCTTCATCCTCCTTTCTTATCCATCCGTAAAAAAAAACAACTATGATTGATCATTGTTCGATGTCGAATCAACTATCGATACGAAATCATTGATCGATATTGAATTAGTAAAGCTGAATCGATCAATTACCGACATTGTGTTTAACACCTTCACTTTATTCAAAATTACAATCCTTTGAAAGAAGTCTTCCAAATCCAGTGTATATTTCCGTCCTACTAATCTGCAAAAACCTTCCAATATTGCAAGTTTATATTTACACTGATGAACTCACGCTTACTCACCAGGCCTTGTTAGGCTACTGTTTTACAGTTACCTTAGATAAGCTATCACTCCCGAGTCCCGAACAACACCTATCTTTGTTGGATAACTCCCCGAAACAAGCCGGCTGTGGGTTTAACAAGGTCAAGGACTTATGAGGGTCTAGGTTCGACCACGGGGTGTGGCAACAGCGAGTCACACGCATAACGCGCTCACAGAAAGTGTTTCCAATGACGCAAATCTTGGGGACAACACACGTGGTCGCAAGCAAATAATGTGCCGTTAAACGTCGGAGCGGGAGTCGAGCCAATTATATTGTTGTGGTCTGACGCAACATTTGGCAAGGTTTGCAGAAACAGGATGTGTGAAGATCACACATCACTAAAAGATATTGTAGATGTGCTTGCTAATGAAAAAAACAAAAAATAATTTGTAGTGTATTTTGTAATATCTTGATTTCATTGATTGATCGTGAAATACTCTCATATGTGGAATTTATTAACGATCAATTCAACACGGAAATGTGTAGGCCTACACCCCAATCTCCTTCAGCAAGAATTGACAGTGAATGGAATTCAACTGATGACCTCTTCTTGCTGTAAATTAGCAATGTAGTAAAGTAGCCAATTGAAATATTTTGAAAGTAAATATTTTATTCGGGTAAAACCATAAATAATATTTTTAACTAAACTAATGTAAATTAAGTCAGTATACGAAAAACATTAAGGATTCAGTAATATTGAGGGCTAAGTAAGGCAAAATGTACTGATAACACTGTAAAGTTGAATATACTGTATAGTGTATTTATGTAAATGAGAGCTTGAGAGCAGATAATAAAAACATTAATCATATCTTATTGTCGTTCACAGCGCATACGTTGCATGTGCCCAGTTATAAGCAACTCAATGCAAGATTATGCGACCCAAATATAGCCCAGATTAAAAGATAACCCTGGACCATCTGGGCCCAGCTAGGACACAAGCGGGTCACTGGTCAGTGTTGCTGTTTAGCAACATGTTTGATGTCTGGTATCGCAGAAGTGCTCTCTCTCTCTCTCTCTCTCTCACTCACTCACTCACTCACACGTGCAACTGACCGTAGAGATAACGTGCAAGCTTCCATATAGAAAGTCGCAATTACTGCTCATGATAAGATAGCAATAATAATTACAAAGTGATTTATACATTAGGACTACCACTTTGCCAAACGCCATACGACGTATCCATCCTTGAGCGTTTAACTTGAAACTTGTATAGTTTAATTACCCATAAAAAGTAATGTTTGGATTTATGATGAGATTTTTATGATGATTGAAAACCTACCAGTCACCCATGAGGAATTATATAGTGACAGACTGTAATCTTTCCACCATATAGTTGTTGCTGGATGGCACAGACAAAGAACACATGACTTCTGTTGACTCCACTTTTCCTCAGTTATCTAAAAATTTTACATTCAGACATAGATTACTTCCCTTCTACTGTCTATAGAGCAATGTAATACACAATTACATATTATTTGTAGCTTTTGGTTTAACTCATAAGATAAAGAGTCAATATCCAAAAGACGAAACGCTGATTTGTTATAGCTTATCGATATCCTCACGTGGGTAATGGTTCTTGAGCAAATAGACTATAGGGCTACTAGAGGTGTTGATTAATCTCTGATTAGTTGTCACCTGTTCACCCATAGCTCGACTTGCAAAGACCTTGATAAAAGTAAAACACGTGCGCTGTTCCCCCTCCTCCCCCTTCACTACCACGCCCTAATCGAGATATCAGAGGATTTGAGCAATATTCATAGATTATTTTTTGCTCCACAATGATAAAACTGTAACCTTCACTGGATACAATGTTGTTCATATTACTCATCTCATTAGTCATTACTCATAAATCGATGGTATTTTTTTTAAAAATTTTATTATTTTCTGTATTATGAGGAAGGAAGTACGAAATAATTTGAAACCTCTTGCACGTTTGCCCCTTTCTACCCCCCCCCCCCCTGGTAATTACCTACCTTTCACACTTCACACCGATTTCAATCAATTTCGATATATTTGCAATCGCAATAATATCGTAAGTACGTAGATAGACCGCCGAACCTACAATGTGTTAAAATAAAATATGTTACAAAGCAGGAAAACTTCACAGCAAAAAAATTAAATGTAGGATCAATATTCACTCACTGGAAGCCATTTGAGAAATGATAATTACTGTGAATACACAATGACGTAACTCCAACAGTATGAATCCAGCACTGAACTGGGTTCTGGCACGAATGTTTTACTTTTTAAATGATTAATATTAATTCCAAACAATTTGTAGAAAATTTATTTAACCATTGATGAAAGACTATAATGTATCTCGCACGAAATGGCACCACATTTATTTTTGGTCAGGGCTCAGGCAAAATGGTTCTGGTTCCGCCTTTATTTTCTTCCTTCACTTTTTGTAAAATCAAATACACCACCAATACATTCAAAGAATTCAGACCATAAATGTCAATCATTATTTGTACCCTCTGCAGAGCCCCCACTTCGCACAATGTCAACCAATTTCCCGATCTCTTTGTGTCGAGTTGTAAACGTCGATCACAACAATGTAGAGGTTGTAAATATCACCCCTTCTCAATGAAACGGTCGAGCAGTGAGTAGGGTGCATGGTGAGTACTGAGTTCTCTGCAGAGGATATAATGATTGACATTTATGGCCTGCACAAAATTAAGCCCCGCCCCCACCTTAAAAGTGTGAGGGAGGATTCCCCGATTCCGATATGTTGAACGAAATAACGACGTACATGATTGTATTCTGTGTGGAAAGGCACAAATAAAACTGGTTAATACTTGTGTAGTTACTAGTATGTACTATAGTTCTGTTAATTAAGGTTCGTCTACATTAAGGGGGTAGGGGGGATTCCCACCCATTTCCTACGCGCCTAACAGGTTCCGTTTCCGCCCGAAAGATTTTCTCCCGCTACCAGATTCACACCTGTAATGGCTTCGATTAGTAACCTCAGTTCAGACTATTAGCCAACATTGTGTAAGAACCGCACAGCATAGAAGATTCGCGAAGCTGTGCAGTCTTCAGGGACAAGTGGCATGTTGTCATGAGAGCATTGTCCTGCGCGCTGATTGGTCGCGGAGTGACCCACTAAACAGCTCCCTCGCCAACCTGTTGAAACACGTCGAGGAGACCACTCGCTCTATCAATAAACATGACGCATACGACTTTTAGTTTCACAGAGAGAACACTCGGCCTGCCCCACGATAAAATATATTGTTAGTCAAGTCACCATCCCTCAGTCAATATTGGTTCTACTAAGATTAACAGACGTAAGAAAATAGCAGTTCTTTTAAAATACCCACTTGGTTTGAACAAACGGAAGTCACAAATCAAATAAGGTTTGGTGTGTATTATTAATTAACTTATCTTAACTTGACTTGACTAACTCGTTTGCGAAACGGTAAGGTGATTCTTTTTAAACTTCAACTATTATGCAAAAGTGGTTTCGTCTGGGCCAGTGTTGCACATTACTCTCTCACGACTTCTTGTGCACGGATTAGCTTGCCCGATGGCCATGACCATAACCACGAACTTGGTGTTTTTGCGTTCAACAACATCACGTATCCAGGTTAAATTTGTGAATCATAAAACACAGATCTATCTAACAAAATTAAACTTAAAATAAACACAGGAATCTTCACTCATCAGGTTCAGAAAGTGTTTGGAGGATATGGATTTAGATTTGGATGAACATTAACGGTGAAAAAGTAAATAATTAAATTGAGTGTGTGCATCATGGGGTACAACTATAAATATTGTTAATTTTAGATACTTAACACCATGTGAACTACATATTATTAGCAAGGAAAAATAAAAGAAATATATAAATGAAAATTGATAAAAAAAAAAACAATGGCCAAAAGTTTGTATGTGACTAAATTCTTGTTTTACATGATTTTGTATTTTATTAATTTCCGGGTCAATAATCATTCAATCAATTCATAAATATTGATACATTGATTGACTGTCAATAATAATTAATGTTTTGAAATAAAAAAAACGCCGTCATCTTTGTTTGCCCTTGGTCCTTCCACTCTTATCGCATCAAATCCTATCAAAGCAAGTTTTAACTTGTTGTTTATACCAAAAAGTAAATGCTGACAGTGTCTGGCCCAAAAGAGGTCACAAGATCTCAGAATCTAGTTTACTAACTACTATCAAAGTTTACGAGGAGACAGGATAAACACGTCCAGTACGTCAAAACATCCAGAAGGCACTAAGCCAACTGATTCAGTGTTATCCAACGACTAATTATAATTTGGGAGTTAATTAATTCCATAGTGATATCACACAATGTGGTCTTTATTTGAGAGATGGAGATTGTGTGTGGTGGTATGATGATGTAGGGTTATAAATAAACTCTTTATCGTACTTGGCTAGGCTTTAAACGCATCGTTAATAATTGTATTAACTTTACTATATACGATAAGAGAAAACAACTTGGTAGTAAACCGACGCTCGTTGCTTGATTTCATTCGTCTTGATCTAATTATTATTTATTATTATCTTCTCCTCTTAGATAATGAGGAAGAAAAGTCACAGATTAGCAGCTGTGTTTGATGCGGAGGCAAAGGATTGAACTCGAGCCAAATAACGATGTGTTATTGGGTTACATTATGTTGTGTTGTGGGTGAATAGCGATTCAAACGTTGCGAAAAACACAAACAAAGGATTAGTTCGTTACGTAAGTCATGGTTTGATATGGATTAAGTTAGCGTTTTGCGTTATTGGTAGGTCCTATCAACAAAATACATTTTTTTAAACTAAAACTTAGATTTTATAAGTCTATTGTGAAATCGCTTGATTTCTATTACTCTGGATATATTTGATTCTTCATTGGTTGTAAATAAACTTGCATTTATCCACATCAAATGCAAGAAAACCAGGTCATACGGTTTTTTGAAGATGAAACAAAAATCGTTAATTAACTCAATAAAAAAGAGATCATGGATTTCAAAATGCAAAATTTGAGAAAAGAGTGAAATTAACTTTGTTTGAAAATGATCATTTTGCTATGTGTTGTTATGGTAAAAAAAGTAGATACTATCAGGTTCGGTTATCTCTTATTGATAATGATAGCATCAAGTCTAGAAACAGGAAATAAAAACGTATATTGCACATGGCGTAATATAATCATTTAATTAATTTCACGGAAAGAAGGACGGAATGTCGGAGGCTGGAAGTGGGCCCACTCCACTACAAGGCTAACCAGTGACTTGACAGACCTCCACATTGTCTTCGGGAGTTGTTTTGAACAATACCAATTTGCAATTCTGGGTAGCTGACTAAAGATGTTGTATATATTGTATTTAGTCCGGATAAATAGTTATGTTCACATTGTAATAGGAGTTCATATTCTGTTTGTCAGTTTTGAGAATGTTTTCATTGCTTGTAATTTTATTAGGCCTTTGTATTATTTAAATTTAATATTTGTTCAGCAACACATTTATTAATTAAATGTGTCACGAAAATGTCAGAAAAGAGTATGCTCCAAACACACTAAGTGACTGCCAACCTTGTAACAATAAATAAATTTAAAAAATAACGACAAAAAATATCATATTACAAAACAATCAATCTTTGAAAATATTAATTTAAGAAGTGTACACTTAAGTGAATTAATTATTTTAT
The DNA here is from genome assembly GCA_024449915.1 of Sweltsa coloradensis. Taxonomy (NCBI): domain Eukaryota; kingdom Metazoa; phylum Arthropoda; class Insecta; order Plecoptera; family Chloroperlidae; genus Sweltsa; species Sweltsa coloradensis. The sequence goes on along the minus strand of JAMZAV010001478.1, from coordinate 222,323 downwards.
AAATGAATCAGTGAAAAAAGTTGCAAGAATTAATTTTGTATTGCAAAAACGTGTGTGCTTAGGGCGGATTTAAAAGCATTTAAAAGTGTGTATAATGAGCTAATCTTTTCGAGTTTGTTTGCGTTTGTAACCAGCTTACTTTACACATTCCGTTAAGTGGAACATTTTACAAAATTTAATTTTCTACATATTTTGAAAAGTTAAGGTTAAATTTGAAACCCTTGTCGTTCACTTCTCCTCAATGTAAGCACACTAAAATGTGGTAGCATTTCCTTCTAAACTCTGCTTTAAATAACCATGCGAGAAGATCTCAAGCGTGCATTTAAATCCAATTACTACAAAAAGAGCAAGTGGGCAATCTGATCATTTTTGTTGTTTTATCTTATTAGGTTCCTATCAAAATAACACCCTTGTAGAGTTAGTTCGACTGGGGCCTGCTCCCCCTAACTAAAGCCTTCAGCTAAACCAACATTAGTTCGAGAGAACTATGTACACAGTATCCGTTCCTCTTAATCCAAATCACAATTTAAACAAGAATTATTTCAAGTGGTCCAACACTCCACTTCTGTTTTTTCCATGTTGATTTGTGGCTAACATTTGTGCCACTTTGCCACACCACTCGGGGAAATGTAAACCTAATTGACAGCTGGGATCACCGATGTCGGGAGAAAAACTGTTTGGAAATGTTTTTTCGGGGGTGGTTTGTGAAGAAGGATGGGGCTAGACGGTGTTAAATCTCCCACATTAAGGTCGTTTAAGAGAATAGCATTTGTTTGTAAGCTTGCCACTTATCTCCCCCATGCAGCCTCTATACTATACCCGGGTGCATGGGTACATCTGCGCCCGGCTGGCTCACTGTCTGTATGTCTGCCATGACTTTCAGGCTGTTTATTTATTTTAGTCATTTATTTAATTTTACGCTTATTTGGTGACACCTCAAGCTGACACTATATTATATCAAACAATTTGAAAATGCCTTTGCTACGTTATTAACTACTTATATTATATTTATTTAAATAAATACATTCTTATATATTTGTAGGCAAATTCATTCAGTTATACATAACTGATTTTTAAGTGAAGGACTTCAATTTAAAGCTGGTCAAGCCAAACCTGTCGGTACAGACGCCATCGATCGACGAGCGAAAAATTGCCAACCATCACAGATCATTACATTATAACAGGAAAAAATACTAGGTTGTTGGGCACGATTTAAATGATTTCGAATGGGCTAAGTTGCTATGACGGCTCCAAAGTCACCGTTTACACCCCAAGAGTTGATGGATTTCAGTCCAAATCGGAAGTAACAAGTCTTGTGTCTAAAGAGGGAAATTGAACCAGGGTCCTTCTACATTGAAAGGGACTCTAATATTGCAGTATTTACAACCTTCTATGATGTGTATTGCCTCTGCCTTTAAGCCACAGGCAAGATGTTGTAACTGTCACAAATAAAAACAACAATGTGGATGTGTCTACTATTTGTTTTATCAATTTCCCTTTATCCTTTCTGCATACAAAGTTGAACTCAATCCCCTTGCTTTAGTATTTCAGAAGTTAATAGTTACTCGGGGTTCGTTCACTTTGTGTATTTTCTTTTCCTTCGCCAGAGGGGATCTTTAGACTTCATGGAACCTAAGCATTTATAGCATAAATATTGTATATTATATAACTCGAAAATCAAATCATTTTTACAAATTGGCAAATTGGCTTGGGTTTTGATCTTGGGTATGTTTTGAGAGAGGTATAGTGGGTGCTCTTTCATCCTTATACATATATCACTATTCACTATCATTTGAAAAGTAATCATTACACCACAGAATCTTTCGAGCTGAAAATAAAACGTGATTGTGAAATCGTAAATAAATAAATACACATGTTTATAAAAGTTAAGGGTAGCAAAACAAAGTTTAATAATAATAATGTACGGTGCGATTGAAGTAGTTATTCAACAATAAATTGTTTATTGTGAACGATTTGTTTTTGTAGGATTGTATTGATAGACGTTGCAGTTTCATCAAATTCAAATCCTATATTTAAGTTCACGCCATTATAATTTATGTTCAGTTTAATGTTGGAGTCTTGCTTTCAGCTATTTTATTTTCTATAATATGTTACCTTGTCTATTATTTTATTAGATACCTTCCATGACACCATTCATTGTCACAAGATAAATAGTGTCATGCCCTGTCTTTGTCGTCCAAATTCCTAAACATATTACAATTGAATATTATTTAATAAATGACTATCATCTTGAGAAGACGTATAGCATAATTTCTGATCGAATGACACATAAGAAAGAGGTAGCCATATACTTAGGAATATAGATGGGAGTTGAATTATTCGATTGGCCCCAGGTCAAGTAGTGATTGTCAAGCCCCCTTGCTGAGAAGATAGTAGCTGATAGAGGTCACAGCCTAGGGTGAGGTTAGTTAGCTAGTTGCGTGGCCAGATGTACGTCTTGGATCGGGTGGGAAGGTTTTTGTGCTAGGTGAGGAGGATTATGGCAGGTACAGGCTAATCTTTTATTAGGGAACACAAAAGTATATCTAGGTGCCCGTTAGGGCGCCGCAGCCAAGCCGCGGTGCGCTACACACTCAAGCACCTTATACACCAAGCAGATTGGGGTGATTTCGAGGTGTTACCCAGCCGTCATGTAACGTGATGTGAACTTGAAAACTATCACAATCGAGGGGATTTAGGTACCTGACAACACATGCCAAATTTTATTGGGGTACGACCATTCCTTCTTTGTGAAAAAATGGCTTGAAACATGCTCAAAATCACTTTAAGGATGTTAGCTACTACTACTGCTACTACTGCTACTTACATCTAATACGTCGGCCCGCGATTCTGACCAGACGGGTGGGACTACAATGTTCATATTTTACATGGACATTAAGGTTATAGTATTATAGTCTCTTTTGAGAAAAAAAAAGTTGAAAAAGTATGTTGGAAGGCTTCCAAATAAAGGTTTTAAAATAAGCCTTAAACACTTGGCATATAATCAACAAGTAACCATAGTTACTTGACACTTGTTGACGGTATAAGCAGAGTTAGGCGGGAAAGTGCGATACGTAAACAAATGGCGGACATGTAAAATTTTTCTTCTTTGTGTGGAACGAGAAAAGGTGTCATTATACTCTCATAAAACAAATCAGAAACCGTCCCTGGCCTAGGCCCAGATGTAGAAAATTATTTATAATACAACAGTGTAGGTCTAAAGTTCCATTAGGCTATAGGACTAGATAAATAAATACTTACACTACATGTTTGACAAGCCCTAGGCCTTTCTTAGCCAACCCTAGGCCAGCACAACCTTGTTTTGACACTTCCCGCACAAATAACTAGTTTTGATTACTACAAGCCTAATGCAGATAAAACAATGGTATGATAGTCCTAGGCTATTCCAAAATTTACGGCAATAATAAGCTTCTTCTTTACTTTTAATCAACTCACGCAATCTCCTGTCACTTTTAATAAAAATGTAAAACAAAAGATGGTGAAAATTTTTAATATTCTTCTGATTATCTGATGATTTACATGGCTGTGGGTCAAGGCCGTCTAGATATATCGCTTCCCTCGTGTGGGTGCAGTGAAATAGGTGTAAAATTACATTAGTTGTGCGTTTGTTGTTACATGGGAAAGTTTTAATAGGATGTGAGTTGCCTAGACTTAACCAGTCCTTATACCGTCGTTATACCATGGTTATACCACCTATACCCAGGATGTACATGAATCCGGGCCTAGATATTTTACATCCTATTGTTATTGCTAATACCATAAAAATTAAATCAACTTTGATAAAAATATTATATTTTAACAAATAATTTTGTAATGGAACTTGAAAAAGTAATAAGATCACACACATAACAAAAACTTGTAGAAATACAGCCAAACCTTACACACTCAAAAGGAATGAGATCTAAAAAAAGGGCCAAGCTCATCTACCCTTCCACATTTGCGCATTCTTAATTCATAAACGTACAGTGTCCCATAACAGCATCCTCGAAAAGCTTGGCAAAATAGAATTTGCATGTTTACGTTTAAATTAATTACAAAAAAAGAACTTGGATAAACTACTACGTTAAATTAATAATCGCAAATTCTATTTTGCCAAGCTTTTCGAGGATGCTGTTATGGGACACTGTACGTTTATGAATTAAGAATGCGCAAATGTGGAAGGGTAGATGAGCTTGGCCCTTTTTTTAGATCTCATTCCTTTTGAGTGTGTAAGGTTTGGCTGTATTTCTACAAGTTTTTGTTATGTGTGTTTAAGTCTACTTGTAGGGTACGCTCAAATCTTTGGTACAGTACAGAGGACAATGTTGAAATGTAGAAAGTAAATCATACTGATCGATTGATGACGAAACTCTTTTTTTTTAACATGATAGGCCTAACGAAACAGAAGTATTCATCTTTTTGTTTTTTGACCGCTCATTGCAATGTTTAAAAAAATTACATTTTAATTTTTAACATTTAGCAGTTATATTCAAAACTCTGAGAAAATTTAGCATTTTGAAGCATCTATTTTTTCCACTTGTGAAAAGCCTTTGTGTCATGTGGGGATCCATGTAGACTTTTCACAAGAGGAAAAAGATACATGGGGGAGAGCGTTTGCACTTCCAAATACATAAATTAGTATTAATATTTATTTTCAATATGTCTGAATATATAAAAGAGCAATACAATATAATTTTGCAACAAAATAACGAAGAATACAAACCTATACCAATTCTCAATAGGCATTGTGAAATCTTATATTTTTGTAAAATAAGTTTTTTTGAAGTTTTTGTACTGTTTATCTTGAACTCAAAACGCCAATGAAATAAATTTAATTTAAATACAAATTTCCTCCCCAACAAATTATATTGCAAAAATCGGTCTGCATGCAGAAACCGATATCCCCCTCAATGCCGCTTCCCCAAATAACGTTCTCTGCCAATCCCTAGCAGGTAATTACCGTAGTAAGTACTGTTCTCGGGTGTGTTTGCATATATTCTCTCTGCGAACGAGACTTGACTCTCAATGACCACGCGATAGCTGCAAGATGGAACTTGAAGGACTGCGCGCTAACCTCATAGCGTGGGCAGCTAAACCAGACTCACGCCGGAAACATTAATTGTCTGCTGAGCTATCGCACTCGACAGAGTTTTATACGAAAATTTAATCCGGACAAAGAAATGCACGGATATTTTGTTATCTTCTTTAGGAAACCAAAGTATTGCAGGATGTCGTAAAATGTCGAAATCCCTGCAACTTTGCACGTGTAACATTGTAATTAACTATATTTCAGACAGGAGTGCATCATGAACTTATCACCCTGTCTGTACAGCCTGGTTGCCATGCAGAGTAACGCAGGATTGTTGCATCATTTTATATTCGAGAAACAAAATGCATTTCACTGCAGTTGCATCGAAATAACCGAAACTGATTTGATATATTTACTTAAATGTGTATATTTATTTATATTCTTATAATAGTTTTCCTTTTCATGTTTCGCCAGTGAATCGTCTGACTGCCCTTACCATTAGAAATAATCTAGGGAACATGATAATCTATTGTATATTAACAGTCAGAATTCGATAGAAAAACGCTCATACTGCAACGCAACTAAATAAATAAATATGCATTTAGAGTCTAGTCTATACCCACGCAGTCACAGAACTGATTTTCAGTGGGGGACATTAAATTTAAAGCCGACCAAGCCAACCCTGTAGGCTAAATGAGAAGCCATGTTTTTTCCATTCACTATTATCAATATTAAATAATTTTGTATTCAATTCAACATATTTATTCATGTTCGATATTATCACACATTTTGTATACACAGTGTTAAATTACGTTGTATTTGATTGGCTCTGAATGTAGACCCTACGTTCACGTTCATAGCTATTTTACGAAACTTTAAAAAAAATTATATACTCTTTACTATATTGTGTGCATTTGTGTAATCATAATTAATTATAATTGTCTTCGTTTTTTTTAACTGAATAGTATAGATAAACGATGAAAACACAAAAGTCTACAAGCTATACTTCGGCATTAGCATAGAGAATCGAACCGAAGACGAGACTCAGTATGGCACGTGTGTACAGTGTCTCGATGTATTCTATGGTAAATGTGAAGACCATGCGACAGGTTGCTGCCCGTGGCTACGTACACTGGCTAGCCACACGACATGAACGTGTTATTAAAGATAATCACCCACCGTGCGTCTCTATTATTGTGCTTTGTTTCGTCAATCTTTTTGTTCATTACCAGTCGAACATTTAAGTGGCCATCATAATTTGGGGCCAGGGTAGCATATAACAGCGTCCAACTCCTGCCTGAAATTAAACAGTATAGATAATTGAAAATCTCCGAAGGCCGTAGTTTCTAAACGCTATCGACTTAGTAATACTTTGAAATAATTAGCATAAATACGGAATAATTGTTGTGTTTGACTACTTGTAGTGTAGGTTTACTATCTTGAAGGATGAGTGTGTCATATATTTCTCCATTTTGTAGTTACATTTAAAAATATTGATTGCGCCTTAGATTTCATGCATTTATGCGTTCGATGGGATATTGAATTAAGTAATGATGTCATTATCACAAGTACAATTTGCTTTTCAACGATTTATGTCCATTAAAGGCGTTTTCGAGCGCCATAGATATCCATTCTTATTTCACTATAGTCGATCTACAAATTGTATCAACTATTCCCCTGCAAATTGAAATATGTTAAAAAATTGTCTTTTTATAAATTCAGTTCTCTCAACATTTTTCGACTTTCAACCTATCATATTTATTCGAATTATTTTATAAAATGTAGGATAGTCATTAAAAATGGGCAACTGGATCATATTTTAGCTGGGAGACGTAGACTCGTGAGGTGACTGGTGAACGCAATAGAACGTTACGTCAAAGATTGTTAAGTCCATCTTTGGTTACATTTTCGTCTCTTGATTAATTAAATTGAAATCTGTATTTGAAAAAATGTTTGTGTTAGGGGCACCTACATTTTGTTTCGAACATTATGTTGCATATTGTGTATTATGTACAATAGCAAAGTTTGCCAAAATAAAATTTAAACAGCTTCTCTAATTGGATCACCTCTTCCTTCCCACACAATCGCCAAGTTCTGAATGATGTCACTATATTTTCTCCGCTGCTTCCGTTGCTCCGATTCATTCAAGCGCCGCGCGCCCGTGGGTTGATCAGTGACTGACCGCTGTCCCTGTCCCTCCTGTCTCGCCACGAGATTCTAGTTTCTAGTCACCCAGGAAAGCGTGGGCTGTTCCCCCGGAAGGTGCAGGTACTACCTAGTGCCTAATCTTGTACTGCCTGCTTTAAGTATATCATCAGGTGTTCTATTTAGCCATATAACAGCTAAAATGAAATATGAATGTACCGAGTTCAAAAATTCAAATGGATGGAATATACATCATTTCAGGAAAAGTTAAAGGAAAAATAACAAAAGAAAAAAAAGGTTAAAAAAGAAAGGGGAAAGGGGAAAAGGGAAAAGGGGAAATCGTCAAAAAGAAGAATTAAAAGAGAAATTAGTCGATCCCACTTTCACACAATTTGATTGATTGTCTTTATTTAGGACGGGACTATAAGGTCATTTGGGCAGTGGTATAATATAGCGAAATTATATTATCGCACTGCCCACAAGTGAAGATGGAGAGATATATTTATAAAGTGCCATAATTACAAAATACAGGGTATCAATGGACAAAGGCAAAGTCAAAACACAAGTGAGTAGCTTCCCCTGAAAAAGTACGGTCCCAAAACAGAGTTGGGTTTTGGCCCACTTGGTTTAGTCAGTGTGTTATTATTTGATTTTATTAAAATCCATAGACATGTACACCCGGCGTCAGAAGTAAATCAAGGGCTGGGTATTGTAGATACACTGATACCCCTTGATTTACTTCTGACGCCGGGTGTGTCATCGACCATAAATAAATCAACTGGTCTAGTTGTATCTACCCAGCCTTTGATATACTTCTGGTAGAGAGTGTACATGGTACACAACACAAATTAAACACTTGTAATACAATATATACGTACGTGTACGTGTGTACGTATACGCACACATGCATCAACACACACATTCACATGCACATACACGTGCACATACAAATACACATACATGATTAATTTATAGTATTGTAGTATATGAGAAATTAACGATTAATTATGTTAGTATAAAATATAAATTGTTAGTTTATAAGTTAATATATTATATTTGCACTTGTGGAAAATAATTTCTGTTGCAAATAAAGACATAATAATAATAATAATAATAACAATACAAATGCACACAATTATGTGTATAAATACATACGTTACAAAACTGTATATAGGGGTTGAGGTATTCATCAAGGATGTCTCCAACAATTTTGTATGTTTTGTGGGAGATAATTGTTGAAAATAAGACGTTATTGGACAATGTGGTTTATTGAACCATTTTAAGCTTGGCGCCATATTATCATAGTACGGACACGAAAATATATTTTGTTAGTAGGAGTTGGATTTGTAATTTCTGAACCTAATTAAATGTTATAAAGCACTTTTTAGGCAGTATGGATTAAGCACTAAGGGGTCGCATAGTCGAAAGATATTCTTAGAATATGATCTCATCCCACCATCCACGAGTCAAGGTCATCATCATTCGCCCATCAATGCGCAAAAAGATTAATTTTCGTAGGAGCAATCGCGTTGATTAAATGTTTTTGTTGTTAGTTGTTGATGGTGTTTAAGTTGTGTTTCCAATTTTAATTATGATGTTTTTATACAACAAAATATATACTCAATTTTATGTACGTGCTCTAACAACAAATATTGTGCTCCTATTGTGTATGCCTACCGTTGAAATCGTGGTTATCGAGCAGGGGCAAAAATCATGTGAAAGGAATAGGAATATATTAATTTAGTAGTTGATTTTCATCCTTGTTGATCACCCATCATCATGTAAAACCTGTTTTTGAAGATAAATTATAAATGCAATTTGTTCATTAAAATACTTTTAATAACTCTATTTATGCTACGGTCAATTATTTACTTTATAATGTATTCACATCTGAAGATGGGATCAAGGATAGCATATCTTATTGATAGGTATCCGTCCAGCATGTGACAATCGTGAATTATGATTAATTACCAATGAATTAATACGTGTAATTATTAATTTAGTTATATAAAATCTTTTGCCTGGTCACTTTTTTCACGACACTAGGAAAAATGTACAACTTAAAAGTTAATATATACTAGGGAAACGCCAAAGTCGTTGTTGGACGAGTGAGTGAGCCATGTGTTGAGTACGCGGGAACATTTGCATTTAAGTTTGATTATAATATACGTATAAATAATCGGGTATTTTAGTTTAGGTCATAGTTTAGCCCATAATGCTCCACTGTAGCCTATGATAGGCTAGGGAGGCCTTAGGTAGGGGAAGAAAATGAATGTTAGTAAGTACTCAACACATGGCTCACTCACTCGTCTAACAACGACTTTGGCGTTTCCCTAGTTATTCCTGTTTGATCTTTAATTGTTTGTACCAAGGCAGTGATCAAGATCCACGAATCTCAATGGAGTTTCTACAAACCATGGATGTTACTATTCTAAGTCCATGCACAAACCAATAGTATTTTCTGTCGTTAAACGCAAATTTGTAAAGTATAAAAATTACAAAAGACATAAAAATTGTATGGGATTATTCATGTACATCGTACTTTATTTCGCATGCCAACCATCTAGGTTAATAATATTAATTACAAATAAATAAATTTTTCTGTAGTGTTTTAACATTGCAGAATAGTATAAGAAACATAGCCAGTACGAGAACGAGCTAAGATTGCAAGGTTTACTCAATCTCCGTGCGGAGTTTTGGGTAATCTTGAGCGTGCAAGTTTCGATACATCTTGGCCAGTGCCGCGCATTTCTTGACATCCCAAAAATTATAATTCTTCCCGAAAAAACATTGTCGTTAAAATAAAACCTACACATTTAAGCCCATTTATCAATTAATTATTTACCAACTGAGGTCTCCCCAGCCTATCATAGACTAAAGTGGCGCATTATTACCTTACAGTTGACGTGCCCTTATACCAACTAAACTTAAAACCCTATTATTTATACCTATATAATTATCAAACTTAAATGCAAATGTTGCCGTGTACTCAACACATGACTCGCTCACTCGTCTGACAACGACTTTGGTGTTGTTCCTAGTCTAGTTGGCTAAAGCGCCCTTATAGCCGAAATGTGGGAGACGTGGGTTCAATGCTCGGGAAAGATTTTGTAATTTCTGGATTGTATTTTTTAAATTATTTAACATGTTTTGAAATGCATATAACGCAGTGTAGTCCATCATCTGTGACAATACTATGGAAAACATAGCCAGTACGAAATACGTGAAAATATTGCAAGGTTTACTCAATCTACGAGCGAAATTTGGGGGTACCTTGACGTCCAACATTCGATTAACCTTGGACACGGCATTTCACAGCCAGGTAAATAACAAACAAAAAATATTATTTCAAAATGAAAACCATTGTCGTTAAAATAATTTTCACTTTTTTTATTTCTTGCAGGTTTAAATCACAACAGATTGTGCTCATTTTGTTAGCAGTTCTCAGTTACCTGGTCACGGATGTTTGTTTTAAAATTTCAGCTCAGTCTATTTGGCCGTTCGGCCGTATGGGACTGGACAGACAGACATTTAACAAACATTTAACATTTAACATTTAACAGAATTAATCACGACCAAGGCCCGATCGAGTAGCGTTGTAGACTACGTTCGCTGCGCTCACTCGTCTAATTATAGCTAAATCTAATTTCCCATACGAATTGCTAAAGGCTGTAGATGGTCAGTAACTGATATATTATCTGTTTCAATAAAATTAATAAATGAATATATTAAAAATTCAATTCAATAACTGATATTTTATAATAATTATATAATTTAATCATTTAAATTTTGGATTGAAAATTTGCAGATTCTACTGCTTTCTCAATTCTCATAATATTATTGTGTACAAAATAGTGATTTTGTATGTATGTATAAATGTACCTAACCATCTTCGAATTCAACAGCAAATAAATTTACAGCGCAATACAACATTATTTATTTTTTGTACAGTATACACACTTTTCTATCATCGCAATGGGAAAACCATACCAGTTATAATAATTATATCATCTATAAAAAAATAAATTTCAAAATGAGTCATTTTTATAGAACACAGTAAAAACAGTGGTACTAACTACTATAATGTCATTTGTCAGCTGCAGATTTGTTGCAGCAGTGATGCAAGAGGATGTTGATTGTTGAGGTAGGACTGACAAACAGACTGACCACACTGGTCAAGTGCTATAACCTTGCACTGATCAGCACGAGACTGTGCTTACTCCAGCATGCAGTGCACCAGATCAGATGAGTAGCTCCACTAAATACTTTTAAGTTTAAAAATGATAATTTGTATTACATAAGTGTTTGCTTGAAGGTCTCAATATGTATGTGTTTTCAGAATGCACCGAGATGTAGGATTACGAGGAAGTTTGTCTGGTGGGCGGAAGTCTGTCGAAGACATCTCTTTCCTGGTCACCCAAATGTGGGGCCCGTATATTGTGTCTTTAGAAAATAATGTAATGTATATTTATTTTAACCACTACAATTAGACGATCAGATACGTCCCCATTTTCGAGAAGATGGGCTCAATCGTCCGAACAAGCTGAGAGAGGGCTCAAAAAATTCGTAATTTTCCCCTAATTACAGAAAAGGCAACCCGGAAAACGAAATCGGTAGCTTTTAGCTTTGAGGGGCAAAAAACGGTCAAAAACGGTAAAGTGTAAAAAGACTTTAAGAAGACATACAAACCTAAACTCTAACGCTAATGCTCACACGAGATCATAAAAATAAAGATGAAATACAAATCGGTACTTTTCAGCCTTTAGAGGCCAAAAACGACCAAAAAAGGCAACATGTAAAATAGATTTTATGAAGCCCGATTTAACAATGAGCTTACGCTAATGCCATCACGACAACATAAAAATAGATGCGAAAAAGGAATCGATAGCTTATAGCTTTTAGGGGAAAAAACGACAAAAAATAGGCAAATTTTGAAAAGATTTTAAGACGACCGATTGAACCATTCACTCACACAAACGTTAATACGAGATCATAAAAAAATGAAGGAAATATGAATCGGTAGCTTTCAGCTCTTTCAGCACAAAAATGGATAAGGGCACACTAGAGGTCGCAATTTCATCTAAAATAGCGTTAGTTAACATGCGTAAATATTATACAATGGTAGTTTGCACATTGTTTATATATTAACTAGAAACATAACAAAAACTTGTAAAAATACAGCCAAACCTTACACACTCAAAAGAAATGAGATCTTAAAAAGGGCCAAGCTCATCTACCCTTCCACATTTGCGCATTCTTATTCATAAACGTACAGTGTCCCGTAACAACATCCTTGAAAAGCTTGGCAAAATAGAATTGCAACTATTAATTTAAATGTAATAGTTCATCCAAATTCTTTTTTTGTAATTAGGTTTTAACGTCATGGTCATGCAAATTCTATTTTGCCAAGCTTTTCAAGGATGTTGTTACGGGACACTGTACGTTTATGAATTAAGAATGCGCAAATGTGGAAGGGTAGATGAGCTTGGCTCTTTTTAGATCTCATTTCTTTTGAGTGTGTAAGGTTTGGCTGTTTTTACAAGTTTTGTTATGTGTGGGATCTCATTACTTTTTAAAGTTCCATTGCATTTGTTAAAATATAATAATTTTATCAAAGTCGATTTAATTGCCATGGTATTACCAATTAACAATAGAATGAAAGAATGTAGTGGTCCAAAAGACTTCCTTTTTGTAAACAATTGGGCGATCATTGTCAAGTAACTATAGTTACTTGTTGATTGTAGCCTGTATAAGGCTTTTTTTAATACCTTTATTGGAAGCCTTTCCAGCAAACTTTTTAACTTTTTCTTTCAAAAGGAATTACATCACCATTACCTTAATGTCCGTGTAAAATATGAATTTGTAGCCCCACCCGTTTGGTCAGAACCCGCTAGGCAATTGAAACTGACGAATTAAGACAGTAAAGTAGTAACTAACACCTACAAAAAACAAAAAACTTGTAAAAAAAACAGCCACACACAATCAAAAGCAATGAGATCTAAAAGAAATGCCAAGCTTATGTACCCTCCTACATGTTCGCCATCTTAAATTCTTAATACATAAATTCACTTTGCCATGTGACTGTATTCTTGCAAAGCTTGGCAAAATTTTATTTGTAACTATTGTTTTAAATTGTGTAAATTAAATTTAATTTAAATTGTGTTTTTAAAGTTGTGCAAATTTATTTTGCCAAGCTTTGCAAGGATACAGTCACAGGGAAAAGTAAATTTTATGTATTAAGATCGCGAAAATTTAGGAGGGTATACACAAGCTTGGCATTTCTTTTGATTGTGTAAGGTTTGGCTGTTTTTTTTTTTAAAGTTTTTTGTTAATGTGGGATCTCATTACTTTTTCAAGTTCCATTACAAAATTATTTGTTAAAATACAAAAATTTTATCAAGTAAATTTAATTGATAATTATGTATTCCCAAATCAACAATAAAATTTAAAATATCTAGTGGTCAAAAGACTTGTTTTTGTAAACAATGTATAGGTGGTTATTGTCAAGTAACTATAGCCCACTAATTGTTGATTATATTCTTGTAAAAGGTAATATTGAAACCTTTATTTGGAAGCTTCCAGCAAACGTTTCCAACTTTTCTTTCAAAAGACCCTATATCACTATTAGAAACCTTAATGTCCAGGTAAAATATGAACGTTGTAGCCCCACCCGTTTGGTCAGAATCGCGGCCGATTGAAACTGACGAATTAGACAGTAGTAGCAGTAGTAGCAAACATCCTTAGATGATTTTGAGCATGTTTCAACCCATTTTTTCACCAGGAGGAATGCCTCGTACCCAACCAAATTTGGCATGTGTTGTCAGGTACCAATCCCTTCTATTTTGATAGTTTTTATTTTTCAAGTTCACATCACGTTTTAAGACGGGTGGGTAACACCTCAAAAAACACCCAACTCTGCTTGCTGGGATAAGGTGTTTGAGTGTGTTTGCACACCTCTGCTTGGCTGCGGCGCCCTAACGGCACCTATATCCTTAAAGTGATTTTGAGGGATGTTTCAAGTCATTTTTTCACCAAGAAGGAATGTTCGTACACCAACCAAATTTGGGGATATGTTGTCAGGTACCCAAATCCCCTTGATTTTGATAGTTTTTTTAAAATTTACATCACGTTTCATGACGGCTGGTGACACCTCGAAATTGAACCAACACTGTTGCTGTATAAGGTGCCTAGTGTGTAGCGCACCGCGGCTTGGGTGCGGCGCCCTAACGGACACCTAATAAAATACGATTACTGTTTTTAAATTTTGTATTGAAGGCCAGCTGCACCGCACATTGAGTGGGGTTTAAAAAAAAAATATTTTTTGGTTTAATAAAAATTAAATAAGGAAAGCGCTCCGACTTTTAATAACCGTACATATATAACCCATTTAAAATGCATTTTTTAAATTCCCTTTCTGAACTGATCCTGTGTAACGAAATGCCTTTTTGCCTTTGCCCGGGCCCCCAAGTTAAGGGGTACTGAAATCGATTTCCACATTTAATTTGGAATTTGTATTGTGTAACGAATTTATTGCAACCTATCGCAGCGTTTTCGGGCAATTAGTATTCTATTTGATATAGGCCTAGTGCCTTTTTTTTGCCTTTTTTTGGGTTCCCAAGCGAAATCGACATATTTTGATTTACTCATTACATGTTCTTTATTTTCTTGAAATATTGATGTAATTACAACTCTACCCCGCGTTATTGGACAAATTTGGGATTCATTTTCATATACTTATACCCTTTTTTCCTTTTTCGCTCTAAAAGGTAAAATGTACTATTTTCAAATTTCAGATATTGTTTTCTGTTTGAGCTTAAAATATCACATTTGTTTCACCTTACCCAACGTTATAGGCCAATTCGTATTCCGTTTAAGAAATATTATCCTTTTTTGCCGTTTTTTGTCTGTTAAATCTAAAAGCTATCGATTTCGCTTTCCGGGTTAGCCTTGATGTAATCAGGGGAAGATTACGAATTTTTTGAGCCCACCCTCGGCTTGTTCGGACAATTGAGCCCACAAAAGTGCGTATCTGATAGCCTATCACTCTCTGCCTGGTACTCGCAGTCCACAGCCACTACCACTATCTCGTACAGGTCTGTGGGTAGTACAACTACAAACCTTGCGCATATTCTTCGGGTAGAAGAGGAGACTTCCACGAGGAACAAAGGTCGCTCATGTGGTCGTGTGAATTTCCTTACCTTACCACAGGAGAGACTTGTTTCCATTCCTTTCTTTCCCACCCCACAACCGACCATAACTTTTTCAAACAATCGTTCAACTAAAAAATACGGTGTCCGCTTCTAAGCCCCTGTCTCCTAAGCCCCCGGACCTTTTTTTGGCTTCTAAGCCCCTGTGACCGACGGTTGTGCTACACGTTGCGAAGCGGGGCTAAGCCTACTGCCCGCACGAAAACTATGTTCGTTCCCATGAGCCATAAGAAATGATAACGAATTTTGAAGTGTTTATTTTTATCGATTTTTGGATGAGCGAAGCGAAGACTTCAATTTCACTGACCCCCAAAAAATTTAGCTCGGGTGTTTTTTTGTTTTTTTTTCTGTCTGTTTGTTCGCTCTCTACCTAAATACGCATCGGAATGGGGATACGATACGGATACGGAATCGAAGAATATTTCTCATGAATATCGTACTTTTACGATTTTTTTCGGTTTTTAGTGCGATATTTTCGTGACATTTGGGCGATTCTGACCAAAACGGGTGGGGATACAACGTTTATATTTCACAGCACATTAAGGTTATGGTGATGTATTGACGTTTGGAAGAAAAAGTTGAAAAAGTTAGACAGAATTTTAGAAAAAAAGGTTTTAATTTGAGTTTTTTTGAGGTGTTAAATTTTAAAACCTTTATTTCTATAGATTCTGGCTAACTTTTTCAACTTTTCTTTCAAAAGTCAATACCCCACCCTTACATTAATGTCTATGTGAAATATAAACGGTGTAGCTCACCCGTTTGGTCAGAATCCCCCCAAATATCACGAAAATATAGATTTTAGATTTTTCTCACAGCCTTGTATGAAAACTTCACATGAGATTTTATACCTTACCCACAGCCTTGTTTTAAACAATCAAAGATCCAACGACCTAATGATTGCTTTGTAGGGCCGTTTAATATGTTTTTATTATTTTAAATTATATTAAATTTTATAATTAAAAAGCTCATCCATCAACGCGACTAAAAAATGCGTTTGCGAAGCTTCCTAGTTTTAAAAAAACTTAGTACCCACAGGACCGGAAGCATAAATGTTATAAGACTATGTAATTTGATCTCACACGTGCATTCGTCTTTTACAGCGTAAATAGCCTAAAAAGGACAAACGTGCACTAGTTTTTTGTGTAAATGGAACTTGTGAAAACAGGGTAAATTAACAAACATTACCTAAAGTTCCCATTATTTATTTTTTTAAATACGAATTTTTGGAAGAAGTACAAAACGAGTGTTCATGAGACGTCTCTCCTTGGTAGTAAAAAATATATATGCGAATTGTAAATTTTGTCTTAAGTTAAGCCACGGGTGGAAGAACGTTAACACTAAATTTGCATCGAAATAAAAATGCGGTCTAGTAAAATACTAGTGGTCCTGTAAGAACAGCAAGTTTAAGCATAGTGAATTAGTATTTCGGGGTTCCTTAGTTTGTATTAATTTATTATAGAAACGAAATTGTATTTTTCTGATCATTTACACTTCTGTCGTTTCGCTTGAGGCAATCGAATATGATATACACCAGTTGATCGAAACTACGAGCGTGAAATTAAAATATAAGACACAGAGAAGTGATCCGCGATAACATATTATTTCGTGTATATTTCGGGATTTGAAAGTATAAAATTTGAGTGATTAAGAATATTAAAAGGGCGTAGAAAAAGAATACAAAATAGGGGAGTAAAGGGCCTGGGCCTAATGGCAAATTAAGTGCAAAAAGTGAAACTAACGTGGAAATTGGCACTATTTCTATTCGGTACGAGAAGTTCAAAATTGATGGCTCCAAGGTGAGCTTCTCTGACTTATTTTTAATAAAAATTTAAAATTAATTAATTTAAAAATCACCCAGACTACCTAATATCAATTGACCCTAAAGCTTATTTTAGAGAAATAAAAAAATGTCAAAATATATTTTTAATATAAATACGATTGTAATATTTTAGATAGGTCTATTACTTTAAAACTGTCGTAGGCTTTCGTAGGTTCTACTTTAAAATTTCACCTTTACTTTCAATATAAACATAGCCTATCATCATATAGGGTTTCTTACAGTTGACGCGCCCTTATACCAACTAAACTTAAAAAGCGTATTATTTATATAAATATAGTTATCAAACTTGAATGCAAATGTTCCCGGGTAATAAACATATGAATAAAAATAAATTTTAAAAAAGTTGGGATCTAGAGTGTACCCGCTCGGTTATATAACTGATTTTCAGGGGGGGACAGTAAAATCAAAGCGACCAAGCCAACCCTGTAGGCCCCGACGCAATCGACGAGTGAGCGATAACCAACCAAAGATCGATATTTGTAATAGGAAATATAGCAATCAGTGGTATGGACAGTGCGAACACCCGCGGATCCACGCCAGAATCAACAAGGCCGATTCAGAACAACTCTGAATTTATTATGTGCTTCGTTGCTAGTGCTAGGACGGCTCCAAAGTCACCGTTTACAAACTCCTAAGACAAGAACTGATGGACTTAAGTCCAAATCAGAAGTTAAAAAACTTCTGATTTTGACGGGTATCGAACCCTGGACCTTCTGCATTGGAAGCAGATACGCTAACAAGAAGACCAACGAGCCACACAAGACCAACGAGCCACACAAGACCAACTCGTCCAACAACGACTTTGGCGTTTTTCTAGTCTAGTTTTGGCTAAGACGCCCTTATACCCGAAATGTGTGGGACTGGGATACCTTGGCCCAATCCCCTGGTGGGGAAAGTTTTTGTTATTTCTGGATTGTATTTTAAAAATTATTAAACATGTTTTAAAAATGCATATAACGCAGTGTATAGTCTATCATCTGTGACAATACTATAAAAAACAAGCCAGTAAGAAAAACGTGTTAAGATTGAAAGGGTTTGCTCAATATCCGAGCGGAATGGGGGGGTCCCTTTGATCGTGCAAGATTCGATACACCTTGGGCACTGCATTTTCACGGCCGGGCAATTAACAAACCAAAAATATTTTTTTCAAAACAAAAATTGTTTTTTAAAATAGGTCCTACACATAGCAGCCTATTTTTCAATTTGTTACTTTTTGTAGGTAAATCGCAACGAACCTAGCTGATTTTGTTAACAGTTCTCAGTTAATTGTCCCGGATGACTGTCTAAATTTCAGCGTAATCTGTTCAGCGATTCGGCTGATTTACTATGTACACACAAACGCACGCACACAGACTCACAGAATGAGCGCCGGGTTTGAGTGAATGGGACACTCAGTCGCTTCACTCCCTCGTTTAATTATAGATTGTTGTAGACATATTGATCATGTTGATGTAATTAAGGATACCTGTACTACATTTTAGTAAAATTATACCTCTTTTGACAAATGTGTGAGAATGTATACCTAAAGTTGTTGCCATGGCAGTACTTGTTTTGATAAATTTGTTGATTTTGCTTGATTTTTCTTGATTATTTTAATTTCTCTTTAAAATTAAACGGGAAAACTTTGGGTTTTGAAATAATAAAAGTACACTGAAAAAACCCGAAAAATAATTATGCCATTATTTATTATTTAAGGCTGTTGCATCGTCCTCTAAACTATATTTAAAATCAAAGGAAGATGACTGCAATCCTATTTAGATGAGTGTGGGTCTTAAACTTTAAAGGGAAAAATATATTTTGTTATATTTTGGGCAGAATGTTACGTCTCTGCCCAGTCATTATATGCAAATTTTGGACAAAATTTTGGAACACTGAGCAAGGTGTTATACTTAATTTAGAGCGAACGTTTTTTTTATTTTGTTTCTAAAAATCGTTGCCTTCCACCTCCTTATAAGGAAAAACAATTTTGTGAAATATCGTTCAATGTTCTATTTTTTCGTCCGCAGGTAAAAAACTCTTATTTGTACCCTGACAACAAAATCGTATATCGAACGGTATTTCAAAATTGTTTTTCCTTAAAAGGAGGTGGAAGGCAATGATGTGAAGTAACAATATTTAAAAAAATCGTCGCTCAAAATTAACACCTAGCCCAGTTTTCCCCACTTTTGTCCCAAAATTCGCATATTATGGCTAACAGGTACGTATCGTCCCGCCCCATAAAATACAAAATATATGTTTTTGTTATCTTTAAGACCCTCACTCATTTAATAAGATTGGGCCCTCATCTTCCTTTTAATTTTAAAATATAGTTTAGAGGCCCATACAATAGCCTTAACTAGCTTAAAGGAAAAAATCACACTGAATTACATAAAAAGAGAAATTTATTTTCCCCGCGTTACCGAAAACTAGGACCATTTTAAGGGATGCGTATTTAACAAAAATCAATTAAATTTAATTAAAATACCTATGCTATGAAAATAAAACAAAAAGTTTTTTCCGAAGCGTTTGGAATTTAATTTATTTTTTATGTAATTAATTGATATATTATTTTTGTCTGTCATATTTATGTATGAATATGAGGCTTCACAAATTAGATAGAATGAAATAGAAAGGCACCTGTCGTAGCACTTTTCATATTATTATCTCGATTCTAGAAAATTAATTACAAAAAAGTGTTTTGAATCCGTCAAAAAGGGCCTATACACCAAAATGTGCTAGCATTATCTGCCTGATTCGCGATCGATCTTGAAAATACTGCTATGGTAGGATGCCCATTTAGGCTTATCCATAATTAATTAATATATGT
Organism: Sweltsa coloradensis; assembly: GCA_024449915.1. Taxonomy (NCBI): domain Eukaryota; kingdom Metazoa; phylum Arthropoda; class Insecta; order Plecoptera; family Chloroperlidae; genus Sweltsa; species Sweltsa coloradensis. Next base: position 202,296 of record JAMZAV010001478.1, on the reverse strand, counting down.
ATTACAAAATATTAATTATCCGTTAAAGGTTTAACAGTGGCGTAGCGGTAACCAAAGTCGCCCCCGCAAGACTTAAGGGCCCCCCGTCTGGGGGGGGGGGGTCACTGGTCAAAACTGAGTTCAGGGGGCCCAAAATATGAGTTTATTGATACTCGGTATAGAGAAAAAACTATTTTTATTACTTAATTTATTTCCAAAAGTCTATGTCTGACACTAGCGTTTTCAGTTTTGCATCAATTAACGTATCTATGGGTTTAACTCGATGTTCAATAAACGGCTCCGATATGCAGACATAATGATCGCGCTTCTAAAATTAGCATCACACAAAAACGAAGTAGAAAAAAGAAGCAAAACCAATTTAAAAAAAAAATGGCACGTTCTAATCCGTTATGAAAGGTTGTCACACAAAGTTGTTACAGTCGAAAAGTATAAAAATATGGACTTGATCTACACTTGTAGCAGGGCCAAAAGAAGAATCGTTCATTCTTCGTTCGTCGTGAACTCTTAGAAGACCAACGACTGTAGATACCCCCCCCCCCCCAGATGTATTAGTTTTAACCAAAAAGGGCAATTTTTGGGGGCATTTTAGTTCCTTTTTTGGAAAAGTCAAAAAAATTTTTTCCGGAACAAACAAATAAAATGAAAGTGTGGATGAAATTATATTTTCAATTCCTTACACGAATCAAAAGTATGAAATAGATTTCGTTCAACGATTAATTGGCATTGAATAAATAAAAACTATTGAAAAATTCAGAGATGCACCCCTGTAACCCGCACCCACCACTGGCCCAACAAGTTTGGATGTCTTCCCCCAAAATAATCAACCTATTTGATGACCGTAGCGAGCGAAGCGAAGATTCCATTCTACTACACTGGAGAAAAAAATCCGGAATGTTTTTCTTTTTTAATTTTTTTCTGTTTGTATTTTTGTGTGTTCGTTAACACGATTCCGGCTAAATTGATACTCCAATTACAATAAAATTTTCTGAAGGCCTTTGAAATCTCTGAACTTAGAACTGCCACCTTTTTGAGCGCATTCGAAAAATTATTTCTCATGGAAATCGCAATTTTACGATTTTTTTCGATTTTTTCAAAATTTCTTCGTCTTATAACATCTACATGCTTTATCCGATTTTTAAAGATTTTTTCACAGAAACCCATAATTTTATGAATTAAATATTCGTGTGAAATTTGAGCACAAACGAAAATTATTTCTCATGAAAATCGAATTTTACGTTTTTTTCTTTTTTAAAACAATTCTTTGACTTATAAACAAACACCTCCATGCTTTATCCGATTGTAATGATTTTTTCACAAAACCTTAATTTTATGAATTAATATATTCGTGTGAAATTTGAGCGCAAATCGAATAATTATTTGCTTATAAAAAACGCAATTTTACGATTTTTTTCTTTTTAAAAAACGATTAAATTAAAAAAACTAAAAACTAAGTTTATTTTAAATTTAATTTAAATTTTAAAAAAATTTAACTTAGTCAGATTTTTTCACAGAACAAAAGAAAATCCGGATAACACATGGCAGCTCAATGCACCAATTACGCTCATCCCGCAACGCGGCGGGACTTAAGCGTTTTCCTAGTTATTGGATGAGGTAGCGAGCGAAGCGAAGATTTCATTTTACTAACTGGAGAAACAAATCCGTTTTTCCCCCTTTTTTTTGTATTTTTGTGTTTGTAAACACGATTCCGGCTAAAAAAATACACTAATTGCAATGCAATTTTCTGGAGGCCTTCGAAAACTCTGAATTAGAACTGCCACGTTTTTGAGCGCAATCGAAAATTATATTTTCTATAAAAATCGCAATTTTACGATTTTTTTAGATTTTTAAAAAATATCTTCGAACTAAAAACACCTACATGCTTTATCCGATTTTAATAATTTTTCACAGAACCTTAATTTTATGAATTCATATATTTGGGGTGAAATTTGAGCGTAATCGAAAAAAAGATTTTTATGAAATCGTTATTATACGCTTTTTTCGCTTAAAAAACTTACGCTTATCCAACAACGCGCCTGAAAAAGCGTTTGCGAAGCTTCCTAGTTTACTACAATTCAGTAATTTAAAACTTCGCCCCAACCGGGATTCAAAAACCACAGGTCTCCCACATTCCCGGTGCGCATATTAAAACCATGCCCTTCAGATGTATAATGCAACTACAATTCAATAGATTAACATTTACCCGTCCTGATGGTCTAGTAGTTACGACGCTCACCTGGGGTGTGGGAGACCCGTGGTTCGAATCCCGGTTGGGGAGGACTTTTTTAATTTTCTGATTTAAAGTAAATAGTATTAAAGTATTAATTAATTATATATTATATATGTTTTAAATTTTTATTAATATATATTAATTTATATATATATATATATATTTATTATAATTAATAAGTAATTAAAGTAAATAGTATAAATTTCATCTTAGACGACATTGAGTGCCCGAATAATTAAAAACGACACAATTGTTTAAGATGAGCAGGTTCCCAACTCGGCATAATTATGCAGTTATATTATATTAAGTATGCAAAGTAAAATTATACATTTATGTGATTTGGGTCTACCCACGCAGCTACACAGTTACTGTTATTTAATGAAAACTATGGTGTTAGTTCTCCCAAACCAATTCTTTATCAAATTCAACGTGAATAAAAAATTTTCACAATAAAATCATTGCATATTAAACAGTGCTTTTGCAATGCCCACATGATTTAATTGCAACATTTTTGAGTCAATGAGACGTTAACGCAATATCTAATTAATCGAATATTGCTAATGATTTATTTTTATCCCCCACCCCCACCCACCACCAACATTTGGGAATTATGGTTTCAACCCCGAGCAAAGTACAGCCCGCCGTTTCAACGTGTGCGACCGAACCAAAAAAATCGTGCGGGCGTTAGGAGGACAGGGCCTAAGAAGACTTTTAGTCTTCTAAAGCCCGGACCGGTTTGTCTTCTTAGCCCCGCTTCGCAACGTGTAGCACAACCTTCGGTCACAGGGGCTTAGAAGCCAAAAAAGGGTCCAGGGGCTTAGGAGACAGGGGCTTAGAATACCGCCCCAAAAATACCATAAACCACACAATTCATTTCTTTTTCTTTTTCATTTTACCAAAAACAAATCTCGTCAGGTCTCTAATGACGATGTAAAACGTATTTTGTAATAGGCCGCGCGTGACCTCTGTGACACCGCACTCGTAAAGTCGACTCACACCCACAGACAAATAGAGTGTTTAAGAACCATAAACCACACAATTCATTTCTTTTTCTTTTTCATTTTACCAAAAACAAATCTCGACAGGTCTCTAATGACGATGTAAAACGTATTTTGTAATAGGCCGCGCGTGACCTCTGTGACACCGCACTCGTAAAGTCGACCCCACTCTCACATGACAAGGGTGTGGTGTGGTGTGAGTGAGGGGACCCACTGGTGTCAACTTGTTGGTGTCGACTGTCCAAATCAAAGTGCTTTCTATATAATAAAACTACCACTGTAGCACCAAAGATTAGACATGTGGGGCCCACATCTTTGGTAGCACTCACTACCCACTTGCTGCATGGCAGGTTCTCACGAAACACAAGGCCGAGCCTCTATCGAGCAGTGTCAACTAGCTGGTGTCGACTATCCAATTCGAAATGCTTTCTTTTTCATAAACAATCATGCTGTCGAGGGGAACTATCACTGTAGTACTGATATATGGGAACTATAGTAACTACGCACTTGCAGGCAGGGTCTCACGAAACACAAGGCCGAGTTCAGTTTCCAGATTTCGATAGACGTTGATGATGAATTTTAGTAATAGCCATGAAGGATAATTACAAAAAAACATGCCTTTTTGTGAAGTTGTGCGGGATTCGAACCCACGTCCTCGTAGTCCATGCGCTTCGGACCAGCGCCCTAATTGTTCTTCAGACCATAGTACTTACTCACACTCGTCACGTACATCTCTGATGTTTAGTGGGGGACTTTATGTTTCATGATCGCTGCGCCAATCGACTCATCGAGGCGATCACAGTCCGATCAAAAATGGACTTTCGCATCGTCTTTGACTTTTTACAGAATAAACTGAAATGCATGGGATTTTACTAAACGTTCTCTCTCTCTCTCTCCTTTATAAAACTAGGAAAACGCTCAGTTGGATGCGTTGTTGAGCGAGCACCGGTACGTGCAACATGACCCGAGTACGACATTTCCATAAGGCCCACCACACAGTGTAGGCCTAACTGGATATTGACATTGTACACTATACTATTCCAACATCTTTGCAATGTACTAATTGACGTCATGCCTTCTAAAGTGTATCTTTGTATCTTCACTGCCTTCTTCATTTTTTAACATCATTTTTCGAATTATGATTACCAATAAGTCTTTAAGGTCTTGACCGATTTAGCTGAAAATTTGGAAAATAGGAGAGAATGTTGTACTTATTGACCCTGCAAAATTTCATAACGATCAATACATTTTTATTTTTTTATTTTTTTATTTTATTTTTTATTTTTTATAACCAATGATCGGATTTTGTTCAAAAACTATACAGCAACCCGCCTAGGTGGTATGTACATGTGTGCAAAATTTCAGGTCAATCAGAGAAACGGTGCGACCTGTATCGAAGCAGTAACAGAAAAAAAAAAACAAAACAAAACAAAAACAGACATTCGAGCCATAAGAGTCAAGTGGAGACGCTCGCTACGCTCGCTCAATAAGATTGTAGAGAAAGCAATAGACGTCAAATACTTACTTTTTAGAAGGCGTAATGTTTTGTATTGCCGAGTGTGTCAATTACAACTCGTCCTAACCTAAGCGTAAGAAATAAACTTGTAACGATTTGCCCAAAATCCTATTCTTATACGACAACGCCTTATTATAACAAGCCGAGCAAAATAATTCGTCAGCATTTTATAACGTAATTGAACACATCGAAATAACCCACACTATAATATTTATGATTTCTCATTTCTCTACAATATTTTTAATTTTTTGCTGTGAAATCATAAATTTTTTGCATGTATTCAGTCAGAGGGTCTGGGGTCTGCCCTTAAAAGGTTATTCTTCGTCCGCGACCTTTCCCTCCCGAAATTTTCCTTCCACCTGTTCCAGTTGCTGCTATTTATTTGGTACACCTACTTTGCTGGGTTTCGCGCTCGAATCCCGACTAAAGATTGGGTATGAATAATGAGTATGAGAGATGAGATTATTAATGGTAAAAGTCTCGATTATCCTAGTTGTAAAACGATTGGATAATATAAACGCTAACATCATCGTTACTTGCACGATTGAGAAGAAATCTTCTAGACAGTATTTGCAATAATCTGAGGGAAACTTTAGTAGACAAATTGAATTACATTCAGTCAGAATTGCCCAAGATGAAACTATAATTCCTCACATGTTCTTAGTTAGAGTAGTTGTCAACTTTTATTACACGGTTAGATAATTAATTCTCGTCGAGTCTGTATGCATACCTGCTTGACGAGTTAACTATTAGTTCCTTGGTTATCCTGAAGAAAGTTACTGGATTTCAGATACCTGCTAAGTACGTGGATATTGACTGGATTTTCTAACATTTAGAATAAACTATACAGTTTTCTCAGCACTTTAACCTCACGTTGAATTATTTTATTCCGCTATCATTTAAAAACGCAAACGCCACGTGAGTTCACGCAACATCTGTTAATTTATTTAATGGTTACCCTATTCAGTTACAGCTTACACAACTGATTTACAAAGAGATGGAATACAATATATTACACATTATCAAAGCAGACAAACGCGACACAGCGTGTATCAACCATTATCATAAAGACAGTTTAGAGGTGATTCAACTTCCGCGTGGAACCTCGTCTCGAGTGTGATCCCTCGTCACTAATCTTTGGTGTGATTTAATCCAGGAGAAGCTGATGTTGTGAGGCTTAACTATTACTAACTAACCAAGTTCTTTAACTTGGGAGGTTGCAGGATCGATACCCGAATGAAAGTTTTTAAAATTTTAGAACGTAAGGGATTGAGCCATTAAACCAGCTTAAACGTTCCTTTTACAAATCACAACTACCGACCTTAAATACCTACTAGTCATCCCAAAGTAGGTCTCATTGGATACAGCGAGCATCCTAAGCTGTTTTTATTTATTTTTATTAAAAGGGTAAAATTTAAATATCTTAAACTAAACCTACCCAAAATCGTAGAATCGCATGAAGATGACATCCTACATTAAGTGCACTCAGAAAAAGTAAGTAATTATCATCAATATATCATGAATAGGAACACACATGATGGACAACTTTGCAAACTATATGACGTTGTGCTTATTCTACTTTATTCTTGTTGTGAAGAATAAAAAATCGTCATAAAGATTCAGTTACAAAATATTATGAGAAAAAACTGTTAAAAGGGACACATTTTTACTGAAATAAATTCACAATGAATCGATGGATTCATCGTAAACCGAAGATGTTAATTTGCAAACCTTTACTAAAAATGTGTAGCCTTACTAAAATTTAGGTAAAAATAGAACAAAAGGACGTATGTGCGTAATAATGCGTGCGTCACAAGCGGAGATGTTATAATTGTCGAGGCCGTATTGCAACTATTGTTACTATTTCTGTTTCATTCATTAAAGCTTTGCAATTCATTATTACACAAAAAACCTCGACACATTTTCAAAACGCGACAAATTGTGGTCAGACTAGTACCCTTTTAGAAGCGAGACCCTGTGAAACACCCGGGGTGTCGCAAGGGTTGCGCGGGCGGTCCATCTTTATACTTCCTCCTGCAGCGAAACTAGGTACTCTACGTAGCGGAAGGAGCCGCTAGGCCGGACGTGGTCAGATATCACCGCCTTCTCTTCTAGGATGACGAATCAGACGCAAATAACAGCGCCAAGGAGCATCGCACGGAATATGCTTGTCACTACGCAGTGTGGTCTACATTCAACTTTATTGTGGTTATTGTATTTTCACGTGTTTTATTGTGGTTGTTGTTGTGTCAATATTATGGAATAAGAGAGAGGTCAGTGTTGCAATATTCCACGATGATGTTGCGTAATATGTTATGTAAGCGTGTCCTGAGGATTCAGGGATCAGGATACTTGATGTATGATGTATCGACAACTGATGAATACAAGACTCGTGATGATCAGATTTAAGTTTGTTTTGAAAATCAAAGTCATTTTCTCTCCAACTCCAACCAATCTTTAAAAATAATTTTACCTGTGGTTAATGGATGCTTTACTTTCATACAAAACTAATTGGGTAAAAATGTATCTTGAGAAATCTGCCTAGGGAAAATTCAGGTGTCATACAGGTTATTTTGAAGTATAAGGTTATAGTTGCATTATAAGTTTCAATATGCGTGGGAAAATACTTTCTGTCAGGATTGCCGGTGGCTAGTATAGAACTGAGACTTTCCAAATCTCAGTCTCTTAGTTAATTCATTGTTTAGAAAATTTGTTGTCAAGTTCGTACGAATAAATATTGATTGATTTTGATATAAACTTATTTTGAACAGATATAATACAGAGCATATTTTTATACAAAACATGTAATGAGAGTTTGGAACAATAATGTCATACTCATCGTCTGCAATAGCCTACTATCCTAAAACAACTTTTTGTGTTGGAATAAACTCAAAATAAAATTACAAACAGTTTATTGAAGTAGAAGTAGAACGTCATCATTTCAAGCGAAGCATTATCAATTAACAAAAGAATAAGTAGACTGTACGGAAAAACTTAGAAATAAATACCATAATCCAGACATATTTAGCCCTATAACTGGCCCCCCTCCATTGACCCAAACCATAACGCTCATAAAAAGGCCTGGACTGAATCATTAAATAACAACTACGGTACTTAAGTTCCAGCCAGGTGTGTATTATTACTAATTTGAAATTATGTCCAGTTCAAGTTTTGACATTTAATAACATTTAAACGTAACAATTTGGATTCAGGCTCCCGTTCTGGGAACTTCTTATGTGTTATTACACGACTACTGCAGTCATTAGTGTGACCGTTCAAGGATACCAAAGTTTGTGTTATATTGCCAGTCTGAAAAATATCATACAGTGGTTCGATAAAACAGACGCTTTATACTTACTGACAGCAAATTGAAACTTTTTTGCATGAGTTGACCAGAACGTAAAAAGAATGTAGTAAGTTAGTTAAATTTTCTTCCAATCATGAAGAACAAAGCCATTCATAGCAATTCAGTAAGTATAATTTTAAAGAAGCATATAGTTAAGCATAATAAAATTTAAATTTAAATGTGTAGCCAAAACGTTGACATTTTGAATTTAATCAAAATGCGAATATGGCATTTTCAGCAAATAAATCGAGATGTATGTAAAAAAAGTTTTTGAATACGTGAGCGAGTTCAAGCGAGCAAGCACATAGCAGGTTATTTGAGTCTAGCATTATAAGGCACAATCACTGGTGAATGATAATGTTGGAAAATGAAAATTGGGGGGGGGGGATATTTCAATTAGCTAACTTTTTGAGAAGAATTACAAGTGATTTGTTCATATTTCTAATTCAATTCTCATTTACTGTTCACAAAATACGCGAATTCGGGGCCTGCCAGATCATATGTAACCTGATTCCCAATCCCACCTCATACGACGGTTATGAATATGAAAGAGAGGGTGAGGCATTTCAATTAGTTAAACTCAGAAGACGTACAAGAACTCAAACACACGTATTCACAAAATTGAATTTTTAATGTTGTGGATAATGTTTTGCTTTGTCTTGTGATCGTGTGGTAAAATACATCTCGATTCCCTTCTTTTTCCTGTAACTTGTGAGGTCGTTGTTTGAGGAAACTGCTCCGTTCTTCGTACGGAAGATGTTTTAATTGCTAGTATAGGCAACACACATAGAGCAGGTTTGCTCGCACGAGGCACTAATGACGCCTGTCTCTTGGCGAGGAGAGATGACACTGACAGTAACATAATGGCACAACGTCCACGTGTTTTTGTCGACATACGAACATTTTTTTATAAACTAGGAAGCTTCGCAAACGCTTTTTCAGGCGCATTGTTGGATGAGCGTAAATTTTTAAAATCGAGAAAACCGTAAAATTAAGATTTTCATGAGAAATAATTTTTTGATACGTCAAATTTCACGCGAATATATTAATTAATAAAATTAAGGTTATGTGAAAAAACCTTACAATCGAATAAAGCATGTAGGTGTTATTAGTAGAAGAAATTTAAAAAATAAAAAAAATCGTATAATTGCGATTATCACAAGAAATAATTTTTCGATTGCGCTCAAATTTCACACGAATATATAAATTCATGAAATTAAGGTTCTGTGAAAAAATCATTACAATCGGATAAAGCATGTCGGTGTTATAAGTCGAAGAAATTTTAAAAATCGAAAAAAAACGTAAAATTGCGATTTTAATGAGAAATAATTTTTCGATTACGCTCAAATTCACACGAATATATCAATTCATAAAAGTAAGGTTCTGTGAAAAAGTCATCACAATCGAATGAAGCATGTAGGTGTAATAAGTCGAAGTAATTTTTTAAAAATCGAAAAAAATCGTAAAATTGTGATTTTCATGAGAAAAAATTTCCGATTGCGCTCAAAAACGTGGCAGTTCTAAGTTCAGAGATTTCGAAGGTCTCCATAAAATTTTATCGCAATCGGAGTGTCAGTTTAGCCGGAATCGTGTTAACAGACAAGACAAAAATACAAAAAGAAAGAAAGAAAAAAAAACATTCCGGATTTTTTTCTCCAGTGTAGTGAAATGGAATCTTCGCTTCGCTCGCTACGCTCATCCAATAAATACAAAAGAAAGAAAACAAAGCTAATTGTAGATCACAAAAAATAAATAATTCACCGCGCGTTGATCTTTTTTAAATTCAAAATGGTGGAAGCGCCGGGTTAGAAATGATCAAACTTTCTGTTCGGCTATACTAGTCACTCTTCCCTTCCCCCCAGGGTCACCAAAAGCAGTGTCATCCTTGTTGAAGGGCATTGCCAACAAAGTCAACGTACCGTGTGTCAATCAGACGTTGGTTTCTGTTCTTTTCGTGAGACGTGAGACAAGCACAGATGGACGGACAGAATCGAGAGAATGTGTTGCTTTAAGTTTTATTGGAGCTTCGCTACCTAATATGTTAACTGAATGAGTGATTTGCCAAAGAAATTAAAATTTATATGTAATTCAGTCAGTTTTTGAGAATATTTACGGGATCAAATTTGGTTAGAACGATGTTGATGTAGAAATTGTTTCAGCAGGACCCTTTCAACAAACCTTTAGATGAAACTGGGTTAATTTTTGGAAGGGTGTCGAAGAATAGAGGTGCATTGGTAGGTCAGTGTATTCCCTGGGGTTATGTGGAACACCTATAGTTTAAAAAACTTGGTGAAAACTTATAAGGATTAAAGGATAGCTTGCGTATTCAATCCCCACGCATACAAAGAACTTGTAAAATACAGCCAAACCTTACACACTCAAAAGTAATTCGATTTTTAAAAAAAGGGCCAAGCTCATCTTCCCTTCCACAGTTGCGCGTACAGTGCCCAACAACATCCTTGAAAAGCTTGGCAAAGTAGAATTTGCAACTATTAATTTCAACTTAATAGTTCATACAAATTCTATTTTGTCAATTAATTTAAACGTATAGTTCATGCGAATTCTATTCTGCGCGCTACGGCTTGGCTGCGGCGCCCTAACGCGGTCACCTAGATTTCTGTAATTAGGTCTACAATAACAGCTATCAACGATCACACACTATCGATTGCACTAATAATGTTTCCCTTCCATCAGTTCCAGCGTGCTCTAGGTTCGACCGTGTATGTGTATGAGGTAGTGACGACACACACGGTCAGAGAGCGCTCAAACTGTCTGGCCTTTGACGCCGGACGACATGAAAATCGCGTTACACCTTTTAACGTGCTGCCTCCGAGAGTGCTGTTAATCGACTCGACATGATCGCCTGATAGTGGACGAGGACCTTTTAAATCAAATGGTTCCTCGATGGGGAACACAATACAAGAAATAAACAGTTGAGAGGAACGTTTGGATGAGCGTTTATACATTATAGTAACTTGAAAGAAGAATGTATAAAATATGTTTTTCAAACATAGAAATGAAAAAAAAGTGAGTTCCCTGCGTGCACAAATACATGATATAGATAAAATTGAATCACACATGAATACAAATTTGTGTATGGATAAATGTATGTAGTAGGCTATGTATTCATACTCAGTTTGGTGTTTTTCACAAAATCCGGAAATATCACTTATTTCGTTTTTTGTTTTTTACTGTTTGACAGATTACAAGAATTTTAAAAAAATTCCTTTAAAGAATCAATTGGTAAAGTGCTAGGAGCCTTCCTATTTCATCCTTACGTATTCATCTAAACTTTAAAGTATCAATCATGCTTCATGCATGAGTGATTGAAATTTGGCTAAGAAAATTAAAATGAGGAATATCGATAATTCATATTTTAAAACCTTTTATCCAAAACAAGTTTGCCCAACATATTCCTTGATAATTTATTGAGAAATATCAATATTAAACCTTGTATTTTTAAGTGTAAGCAACGCATCATCAGACACAAACAACCTGCAATCGAGTCAAACAGGACCTTTCACTACATCAATTTCCATAATCCGTAAATAATCACTATCCTATCGTCGAGAACAGTAGCTCTGTGGTGTGCGTGCCATTAAACCATGTATAACCGCTGGTTTATTAAGCTAATCACATCTTGTTTCGTCGTTGCACGGAGTAGAGTGTCCACAAGGAGCAATAGTGATGGCGGTCAACCCAACATGCGTGGCAAAAATTGCGTGCCGAGAAACGTGACTGTCGATAATAGTCGAAATGAAATGCGATGTTTATGTGTTTGCATGAACTGGTACAGACAGACAGCCAGCTCCAAGGTGAATTGGATTATACTTATTAGGATTAGGAACAGACTATTAGAGGCAACGGGGACAAAAATTAAAGTTGGAATTATGCTCCAAGGAAAAAACAAGTGGATCATTTCGTTTAGAATCTCGCATATCGTTTAGTTGTTTCGTTTCAGGGGTTAGAAAACTGGGTTGTTTCTTGTTTTAGTCATTTTATATTCGAGACTTATTATGATAAACATAGGAAAACATTTAACCAGTGATCCATGTGAAATGGATTTAGTAAATGCACTAGTACTCGAAACGTGACATCATTTTGTGTAAAATGTATGTTTCAAACATAGGAAAGATAAAGTGGGTTGTCTGCGAGTCTGTGAGACGAATTGAGTTACAAAAAATTACCGAAATCAGCGAACAATATCAAATGAGTACGCCAATAAATAAAAATAATAAATACATAAATAATGTAAGCATATGTGTAAAAACACATTTAGGTAAAAAATAAAAATATGGGTAAAAAATAAAATGTTGCACTTTTTAATCACCTATGACGCAATTATATAATAGGTCGTGTAAATGCAACTTTTCAATTAATTTAATTTTTGTATGTACCATGGAAAATCTTCCCAGGGACGATATTCAGGTGATCTACCTACCGAGGTATTTTGGTGTAAGGGTAATTGTGAAGGTAATGCCTTTGTTGTCCTCTTTTGTAAGTTGTCCTCCTTTGTAAATAAGTTTTTATAACTGAATAGGATAGACGTTAAATAAATAAATAAATAAATAAATAAAATTATTAAAAAAATTATTGCTTATTAAAAACTGAATCCTTTCATTCGCATTAACAACTAAAGAACACCTTGAGGAAAACGTTCAGACAGGATTCCCGGAGGCTGGTGTCGAACTCGCAACCTCCCGATTCAGATTCTCGTTGTTATGTATGTTACAGACCCAGCAAAGCAGACCGACTTATTGTGGTGTTGTGCTCCCCGCGCCTCTACCCAGACATGGCTGCAGTACGCGTGCTCCGTGTCACGAGAAGAAGAACATGCCGTGACACTGAAAACTCTCCTCTTTTGTTTTTTGGTGGTGCGATTTGTATCATTGGTTGCATGATCCTGCAGCCGAGTCCGCAAATTGCCGAGCCTTAGGCTTGTCGTTTAATTATTGCTTAGCTCATCACGTTTCATATATTACTCTCGGTTACTACGGCTTTCTGGGAAGCACACAAAGGAAGGATTGCAACTTAACAACACCAACACAAACAAAAACACGTTGTGGTCCTGGCTTTTGATTATATCGTGTCGTTGTTGGCATCATAACAATTATCTCAAATGACACGGTTTACAACCTGAGTTATCGTGTGTACGAAGTTTAAATACAAGCAAAGAAAGCGAATATAGTCAACAAGACAGGGGAGAAATCAAGCACATAGTCAATATGACAAGAAGTAAATGTACACCCAGTAGAAAAATAGGCTTAGGCCTACTATTGTGCAAGTCATAATTCTGACAATGGATATTTTCCACTGAATAGTAAAAAATCGTTTTTCGTGGAATGACCCTTAGTAGTGTACACACATAAGATGTACCCTATGTTATTCAGGTAGCTATCTACTAACTTGGTAATAAGGGTGTTTAAGATAGTTGTGAGAGAATGTCCAACTCCAAGGACTGTTTCAATCGACTCAATCCCTGACACTGAATGAACGACTGAAGGTATTAGACTCTGGAAAAAACTTTCAGTCGGGAATGCCGGTGGCAGGTATCGGACCCACATCCTCCCGAATCAGAGTCAAGCGCAACAAGCATGAGGTACATTATGAGGTCCGCTTAGTTACCAGCCACCGGCAGTCCTGATGACTGAAGGTTCTGCCCAAAGTTCTTTTCAGACAAACATGCAAATGATGCAGGGATTGGGTTCTGCCGTAAATCCAATCTACATCCGTTGAGAAATTTAGCATACTAATCACTAATCAGTACAGGTATATTTTATAAATTTTTACAATTTTTGTTTTTTTTACCCAAAAAAAATGAGTTAATCTGTGAGAGTATTGTTGTAAAAATAATGGTCCAAAATAACGATGGAAACATATCTTATATCCCAATCCGAAGAGATAGTTTTAGTCGAAAAATGATAAAATACCTCAAGGTAATTTTTAGCGTGATTGTGAACACTTATCTCATACTCTCAACCTTGTATTTAAAAGTTCGTGCGATAAAGCTACAGTGCTACTTGCTACTGGTATTGAGTTTATTTCTAGTTATTAATAAACACAGATTACCATACTGAATAGAGAGTCTTGTGTTCTAGGCCTACTCGACAGCGTGTTCAGTATATGCACAGTAATTGCAATATTTACTTTTCCCATCTCATGCTTTCTTTGTTTAGTACTTGAAAGGAGTGGCGATACGAGGGTACGGCCGATACAAGATAGCCATCACAGTTCATGTTCTTATTAACTGTTACTTTTCTATTTTCAGGTTTAACATTAACTGTACCGTTATATTTAGCCGGCTTAGAGTTTAGGCGTAACAAAGGAAGGAAATAGGTTTACACTTTTACACCTTCACAATAAACCATTAGGGACACTTTAGGAAATATTGAAATAGATTGTAAGCATGAGATAATGTTTTAAATGGCCAAACAATTCGTATAACGGTAGAGATCGAATATACATATTATAATAGATTCGAATTGCTCACCAAATAGAAAGGGTGAAGGCTACAGATTTTATCTCAAGAGTTTATGGCGCTGATTGTCACGTGATTAGTATTCAGTAGTGAAATACTCTTTTGTATTGAATCTATCGGTCTATGATAGGGAGCTATTATCTTCTACGGTATTTTATTGTTTTACCATTTACACCTGTAATATTCTCACAGGAGCTGCGATCTCGATAATGTGTCGTAAACTTAATAAATGGGGAGGATTATTTCTAATTGAAGAGTAATTAGTTTTATGATGTGAATAGTGTGAAAATGAGCACGTGTTTATCTGTATGCGATTTATGATGTATTCATTATTTGGAGCTTGCAACTATAGTATGTGTTATAATATGATGTCCATGTTCAACATGTTGTAAAATACTAGTCGATAAACATGTTGTTGTTATATTTGTCTTATTTAATTATTATTTATTTAACAATAGAGTTCCATGGTTAGATATACCAACGACGGCAAGTGTTAACGAAGCTTACCTTAGTCAGCAGGTCATTGCGATGGTAATAACTCCTATTTTATTATTGTATATTGATAGACATTTATATTTTTTTGGTGAATAGTACAAACTGTTAACATTTTTGTGTAACCCTAATTTAATTTGTTACCATATTATGTAAATCAGTTGTATCACTGAATAGTGATTAGGATAAACGTTTATAAATAAATACATAGATACAAAATAAATAATAACAACTCTTGAACACTCGCTCACAACTAGCTTCACAAGTGGGAGCACTGGGTTCAATCTCCGATTATGCTGATTTATCTGGATTGTATTAAAAATTATCCTATATCCACTACCCAGTTAGTCACATGGAACCAATTATTTATCCCTGGAACGAAAGAAAACGGTTGTTCTTTTGTGATACCAACGTTGTAATATTAATTTGATGAAACTTTTAGAGCAGGTGAGGTTTAGTTGAAAAATATCTATTGGACTATACTATACAATGCACTTTAATAAATAAATAAATAGCAAGATTTTAAACTTGATTTTGACAACTTGTGTGAATGTGTGTGACGTGGTGTCACCATGAAACCTCCCCAGGCAAGAACTTCGTCCTATCAACAAGAATATTACTATCAGAGTTGCAGATTATGGAATGATCTGCCGGTGGACATCCGTGAACTACACACTAGGAGCCATTTCAAATCTGCACTAAAAAATTTCTTTTCTGGTGTATCCTGATAATTCTATTCTATTCACAATACCATTCATGTTTGTCATAATTTCATCACCCTCACTTTTTACATATCTACACACACACATTGTTTTCTATTATTGTAAAATGTATTTTTAATTAATTTAATGTATGTATTAGTATAAGTATTGAGTAGGTTGCTAGACACTAAAATGTGAATGGGGCTATGCCCTCTTTTAGCAACCTATAACACATCAATGTGTTAAACAATAAATAAAATAAAACCCGTGGAAGACGACTGATAAGTCGTCGATATATTGTTTAAAATCTTGTTATTTATTTATTAAAGTGCAGTGTATAGTAAATAGAGTTGTTACAACAATGACACATTACTTAGTACAAAGTGATAATCAGCTTTAGCAAATCAACTCATTCTTGAGATTTCAGTTATATTTCCTATCTTCGGTGATTAGACTTGAAGATATGTTTCCGAAGGTTTTACACAGTCACCTATATGTTGAAACATTAGCACCCAAAAAGAGCCTTTGGACATTCCTAACCATCTATCCCGATACCCTAATTACGTATGATTCATAAAACACTTCATCGGGTAGCCTACTGTAAAATATGCAAATAAATACAGAAGAAACTCACGACAAACAAAGTCATACCTAGTCATCTCTTGAAACAAGTACAATTGCGATTCCTCGTTAGGTCTGTAATTACTCCAACTTGTGTAACTATTGACCGTGATCTCGACCTTTCAAACACTATCCTTGACTTTCCCGTCCAGCGATGTTATCTGTGTCGTTACTTAGTGTACCAGTACTGACCCGTATACGAAAACGTCAATCCTACGCTAATTAGGCTCGAAATAGTTAAAAATAGTAAACACAGAAGCTACTATGTTGGCCTAATCGGAGCGGTCAGTGCGGCTTGTAACCCGGAAGCCTAGCTAAGCTGCAAGGACACTGGGTGACTAACTAAAGTGAGAGAGAGAGGTACTATACCTAATAAGAGAGACCAAACTAAACATGGTACTTGATGTCTCACTAGCGAGCCATATATACAGATAGAATGTACAATAATATCTCCATGTCCTACTCCAATCAACAATTAAAAACTAAATTACTTTAACTTTGCTTTTTTATTTTTTATTTCTCGCAGGAAACAATGTCATGCCCAGAGTGCAGTGATGCCCTCATGTGTCTAATTAAGTATTTTGGAATTGGACAGTTGTGAAGTGAATGTCTAAAAGGTATCCCTTGCATCTGTAAAAAACTTTCAGTCAGGATCGAAGGCGGCAGGATTCAAACCCAAGGCCTCCCGCCCGAATCAGAGTCTCGCGCTTTATACGGTTGAGCAACCCCGGTCGGTTTGCGCTACACTGAAAGTAAGAAACTGAGAATAAGTGTATGGGTCGATCAGAGCACATTTTCGAATACTTTTTTAGTAACGAACCGTAAATATGCCACCAAGCAGGTAATTGTGGTAATTTCCAAAGCTTGTGTAGGGGACAATAATTTGAAATGTTGAAATATGCTCTGATCGCGCCTTGCACTCATACTTTGTCAAAAAAAAAAACATTGTTTTTAGGGGTGAAAATTGGGAGTCGAAAAGTGATCGAGAATGTATGTGCAATCAGCTGGTTTTCCGATCAAACGAGTTTTTGAATATTTTTAACATAGTAAAACAGTTGATCCTATATGCTATCTCATGAGCGTAGCGAGCGAAGCGAAAGATTCCATTTCACTACACTGAGAAAAAAAATACCGAATGTTTTTTTTCTGTATTATTGCGTTGTCTGTTAACACGATTTCCGCTAAACCAATACTCAATTGCGATGAAATTTTATGGAGACCTTCGAAATCTCTGAACTTAGTACTGCCACGTTTTAGCCAATCTGAAAATTATTTCTCATAAAAATCGCAATTTTTTGCTTTTATCGTTTTCTAAAAACTACGCTCATCCAACAACGCGCCTGAAAAAAAACGTTTGGAAGCTTCTAGTTACTTTATGGACGTTGATAATTGAAAATTATTATTGATTTGCGTGAAAACCAACAAAGTTGATAAGTTATTATTTATATATTTTAAATACATTGAATTTATGTATTTACTATTTCTCTTTTTATTTTTATACGTCGTTGTCAGTCGGTGATCTAAACACGGTGCAAATAATTAAATACGCTGCTAATTTGACGATTCAAATTATTTGGTCGCTAGTGGGGTTTAAAATATAAAACAAATCTCATGGTAATGAAATTACTAATACCAATTACCAATAGTAATACAGCTGCAAATAACCGATTATCCTATGGTTATAACCCAGAAGTGGCATATTATCATTTAAAACTCCCCTTTTAAATTGTAATAGTATTTTTATTATTAGTTATTTCAAATTATAGTGTTTGAGAAACCCTTAGAAATAATATTCACTAAGAGAGCGATAACCGATAATGACTGTAAAGTTTAGAATTTAATTTTTTTCGAACGAATAGATAGAGATTATACCCTCCAGAAATGAGTTTTCAATTAATTCTTTGTAATAATATTTAGTCCTAATTATGCATTCGTGTGCTTTATTTAGTCACTTGTCACCTCCCTCACAAGCAAATGTTAAAACTGAAGGAAGTCTGGGCCTGCACCTACTTCTATCGGCGGTGAAAATTGGACTCTACCCCCGTGCTTTGCGATTATCGACCTAATTGACGGAAGCAGTATTGCTTCTTACCTTCGGACTGCGTACGCTTCTGCTGTGTCGCTAGAGGTAGTCCGCGTGAAGTTGTCAGCTCTTTGCTGACTTGTTACCGAGTGAAGTGTAATGTATTTCACATTTACGTGTGCATCAATGAACACTGAAGGATTCAGGAACACTTTCCACTGATTATACAAGCAATCGTAAGTTGAGTTGATCACTTTTTCAAATTATTAGTTAGGTTATGTTGCCACGTGCATTTTGTCGATAGACGCACCTTGATAGAAGTCCATGGACTCAGGCGCAGCACTAGTCCCACAACAAACGAGTCAAATCAGAGACCAATTTATAATTTATAATTGACTATAGTTTGGTTAAATACTACAAGGGCTATACAATTAATTAGTGTTTGTGTTTACAAGCAAATTCTCTCACATACTGATAGTATTTAAATATTTAATGGAATGGAAAGCGGCTCGTTTGGCCATGCAGTGGTGTGCGAGGATTGCATGCATGGACATGATTGCACGGTGCTATCCGACTGCACTTCGGCGGACTCCAGGCTTGGACTTCGGGGGAGAATTTGAAACGTGCATGGCGCAGCGTTGGATGCAGTTTTCTTCTCCTCCCCCCACCCCCTCCCCCACCCAAACCCCTTTCAGAAATTTATTTTCCTTTAAACAAAGAATTGACAATGACTGCAGATGTTCGCTATTTTCCTGCAATTTGGTTTTATATGTTTTGAATCATTTACAATAATACATTTGGAAAAGGAATCGTGTACACAAATTATTTATTATTTATTATTATTATAATTATTATTATTTATTTTATTTATTATTATTATTATTATTTTATTTCAGTTAGGCCCACAAGAACCGATTTTCAGTGGTTATTGGCAATGTTCTATAATTTCTTAATCTTATGCGCTTCGTTGCTTAGAAGTCTCGAAAGTCATTGTTGTTATCATTTTCATTACACCACTGTAATATAATAGATTAAAAAGTAAAATATTTTTAAGCTCTACCTGAATAAGGAATTGAAACTGAAACCATATATTTTAAAATAATGATTAAACCCACTGGACTATCGAAAGCTTTCTTAATATAAGTTGTATTTGCAGTTTGTAGAGTTCATATATAATTATTAAAGTCATAGTAATTTCACTAATTAGACTTTTTTTTGTATAAAAAATAAATTACAAAGCATTTAGGAATTATAATATTATTCAGGTGATTTAGGTCAAAGTAAGATCAATTGTGTTCACAGGCTAAGTATAATACTTGAGTAACTTGAGTCGACTATCAGTCAGCTAAATGTTCCAAAGCCGCTCCTCTAATCTCGAGTAACGCCACATGATCGAGATGGGCTACCTGTGAATAGTGACTCACCCAATCACTCTGTGTAATCACAACCTGGCAGCAGCCGTGCGCGCTGATTCCGTCAGGCATCGAGTCAACACATGATGACGGGCCATCACAATAGTGAAGCTCCAGACTCGTTTACACGTGCTACACCTGATGACTGATGAGCAACTAACGGTTTGCTTTGTAATGATAAGATCATATCATGGAAAGTTGTATACTACGCCATAGTTAATATGTGTGAAGAAAAACTCTTACATCTACTTGTTTAATGCGCGAGATCGGTTGCGAATGAACATGTATGAAAAATCTAGCCTACGTAATATTGTAATAATTATTTTTTGATATGCCGACATTTTCGCGACAATTCTCGACACTAATGATATATCAGCACAAGAATTGTACTTGTATTTTGTCTGTGGGTCTGGTCTACATTCCAAAATCGTGTTTTAGTTTTAAAAAAAAATACCTGATCAGTAAGAATTACGAGAAATTACAATGACAGTTAGGATGACGTTGCGTTTTGAACAATATTCCTTCCCAATCTTTGCACAAAATATTGAAACATCTCAATTTAAAAACGCAGCAAATAGGTAGTGAACAGTTCAAACAATACTATACCTATTACCTACCTTACATTAACAATGAAACTAAAGAAATATGACCTAACTTTATTGAAATAAGGTGCTATTTTAGTTTCATTAAAGGTCAAACCTCTATATTTAATCAAACGAAAGAAAATCTATTTTAAATAGCTCTTTCTAAAATTAATTTTTCTTACATTAATTTTAAACCCCATAACTTGTATGAGTAAATACAAAACGTTATGTGTGAGACATTTGCATACATTATACTTGTTATGCTACGGTGGATATAATATAAACGTCATCTGGAAAACATGGAACTGACATTTTGTATTTGCGTGTCATGTGTGATATCACTTTTCTATTTTTATTCTAGCAATTAAGTAAAAACTAATTTTATATTTTTAAAACAACGGAACATATATAGTTCATGGATCGTGCAAAGCTGAACTATTACTAATTTAAAATATGTTTTGCCTTTATAAAAGACATATATTTCTAGACATTAAAGCAAATATAGTATATCGTAACTAGAACCGCAGGGAGTCGTCTCATTTGCTAACGTTATCTGATGAAGTATAAATATACTGAAGAATGTAAAATAAAAACCGTAGTAGGTTCTCCCATTACTATTTACGTTACTCACTCGTAGAAAAAACTCACACATTTCTTATCACATCCCGAAATACACATTACGAGTAAAATGCTTTTGTAGGTTAGAAGTTAATTAACGATTATGTTAATTGTGTTTCCCAACTACGAGTAATGTAATCAGTTTCTAATTAAGTTGTATATCATTATTTTCTTATTTATATTTGGTAAGAGGCCTAATATAGTTGCATATATTATTTTCATTATTTGTAAAGTCGTTTTAATCCTTTTGTTAAGCATTTGGTACAAATATGTTTTACTACTTGTTCACTTCATTCACGAAGGCCTACACTAAGCACTAACTAAACTAATGCGAGGAGTACATGTATTTTGGGGCAAAACAACGACACGGAAGTATAAGTTTATGCTGATTATTCGTTGACGAGTTAGTTCAGTTGAAATAGATGCAAAACACCGCGCTTTTAAGATAAACTGGCCCTAGTTATGCAGTTAAATAAAAAATGCGTGTTAGTTAATGGTCTAATGGGGTGGACTCACTCACTGTCGTTCGCTGATTCTTGTTGTTTAGCAGAGCGAAAACGTTTCTTCTCTCTCTTTCTCTTTCTCTCTCTCATCGTCTGAGTCATTTTCACAAATGCAGAGATAGCCAATGAGGGACCAAGATAGAACAAATATGGCCGACTATATTGTCTTCAACGTGATGAGCTCCGATACAGATTGCTCAATGTATAAACTCGGACTCTCATTGAAAAGGTTGAGGGTTCGAATCCCGGTTCCCGATGTCACAAATCTTGACTGGGGATTTTCTCCCGTATGTATACCACTACCAAACTTTCGATTACGATATATAAATAAATAATAACATACTTATCTCGATTTATTGTGTAACCTCTCAGTTACGACGTACAATAAGTAATTATTAGCATCATCAGACATATCCACAAAACAAAGCAAATTGCTTGATTTTTTTTTTAAGTTTAGCTCTAATTCATAACTTGAACCTATACTTCCTTATATTTTGATGCGGGTTGACCGTATATTCCTTGCATTGTGTGTATGATGAAATGTTTGTCAAATCACTTGCTAGGCCTAATAAGTCCTAGAGTAATGTTCTTATTATTTGCATTTTGCAATACCATGCAAGTTACCATTCAATGCGGGTAGCAAATATTACAGTCACACGTAGACAATGGATATTTGGTTAAAGATGAGGACGAAGGGAGGAGATATGTTAACAACATCAATGCGGATTCAAGCTCAAGTCGTGTTAGTTCCATGCGCTGTGGACAACAACTAACATCGAATCAATTTAATCTCAAACAATGTTTAAAGTGTGTACGAATTAAGTCTACGAAACTAGATTTAAGACGTACTTACAGATGCGAATTAATAAATCTGACTGAATTTTGATAAGAGATTGTAGTCGCGTCGTTTTTTTCCACGTTAACTTGATTTTTTGTCTAGCAACGTTTATGATTTGAAAATATAAATCATGTATGATTTTATAACGTACAGGGTCCATTTTCATAGCCCATTTATTTGCATAACCTCAACAGTTTTATCGTCAACTTCCTGTAGCATTCTTACTTTTATTGCACGTGCACATAAAGTGAAATGAACTCGATCGCCATCTTTTTAGATTCAAGTACTTGTATAGAACGGTCAAGAAGACATTTATTTTAGCCTATTCGTAATAGCAATGTTTCGGTAATTCTTTTTGTATTTGTTTCAATTATTGTCATTATTATTTTATTCCTGATCCTCACCTACAACCTACCTACCAAAGACAAAAGTGAGAAATCGTATTTGATAGGTCGTTGTGTAGACTTAAGCATTAATTAAAATTTAAACTGAATAAACAGTCGAATTATTTACTACTTATGTATTTTATTTATGTATGTTGTGTTTGTTGGTTATGAAATATTTGTCATGATGGCATTGTCTTTTAAAACCAGAATAAAAATGACGTTATAGAAAACTAGGTGACGAATTCAAGCGTACGATTCTTTAACGGCATGACTAATACCTCAAGTCTATAGTATTGTAGTGTTTACTCTTGGACGAGGAAGGGGGGGGGGGGGTAAGCAAAGCAACAACCTCTAGTAAGGTAGACGGTACGTACCGTCCAGAAATCGCAAGACAGACTAGACCAGACGACGACTCTCGTGAATCACGAGATCTAGATGATTCACCCACCGCCGCTGGGCACCTCTTCGCTTCATCCATCAGGTGTATGTTATTACGAGCTCCTTGCTGCAGACGATACAACGTCTTGGCTGTAATTATACCCTATTGTAAGAGAGTTTTAATACTGGTTGTGAATACAGAGTGGGGCTCAGTTCACACACGTACCCTCGAGTCCTGGGCACTGCTGCGGGGGCTAATCAACCGTGAAGAAGAGTTACTCGGATTTGTTTATTTCACTCCCGTCTCGTTTAGTACCGAAAGTGGATGTGGTATAATTTAATACTTACATCAATTACCGTGGGAACGAATTTGTAACACCTCATTATAATCAAAATTCACACAATAACATTATGTCTATGAAATTAAATTTACCCATGCTCAACTTCGAAAATCTTGAAGGCAGAAAAGTGTCATGTGTTATACGTTTAAATTATAGGAAATCTAAATGAACAAAGAACATCTTTATGATATATTTTATTATTCGAGATGTATACTAATTGCATTTTGATTTAAAATACTGAGCATAAGCTAACTTCAGTCAATAAATTCTTGGTAAACTATTTGGAACAGTTTGTCCTAATCACAATTTATTGCAAAATGTAAAAATAAAAATGCAGGGAAAAGAGAGTGAGTGTGTTTATCTAAGTAAATACTAACAATAAATATTTTAAGACGCAAGCATAGGTGACAGAGACCTTTCCAATAGATTGGCCTTCAATCATGAAAAATATATTTGTTATAATTTAGTGCTATAAATGCATCTTGTAAGAGTGAATATATGTTTGGATGTAAAAGGAGTGGAAGGAACAAATAGTATTATTTTCTCATTAACCCTAAAATAAAATAAAAATAATAAACGTGATTTGATATTCAAGATGTAGGAAGCTTGAAGATGTTTTATGATACTTTACATTCCTCGTGGGAAACCTGGCCGGGGGTAACTCATGCAGCTCCTGGTGAAGACCCACGGGAAGACTCAAGCCATAGCATTACCGTATAAACATTGGAATAAACTTTCAGTGAGGATTGCTGGTTGACGGTATCGAGTCCGGGACTTCCCGAATCAATGCTCGCGCGTTATCATTAAATCATGAGTTACCTCGGTCGGGTTATCAATATTTCCTAAGAGTGTGTAGAGGAATCTTTAGTAAATTAGTATGACCGGTGAGTGTATGTGAGTAGCTCAAATCATGAAACCCATTTAGCGCCAGAGAGTGAAAGACAAAGAGAGAGAGAGAGAGAGTGAGAGAGCGGTTGAAGGAGAGGGGGAATTGGAGTGGGAGTGTGTAAGCGTGTACACAGCACAATATTATGTTACAAGGTATTTAGAGTGAGTCCGAGTACCAGCTGATTTGATGTATTGAATTACCAACTCGTGTAGTGACTGATTGATCGATTCTGGATGTTGCGGATTGATAATTCTGTGAAGATGGATTAAGTGCACTGGGTGGTCATTAAACCACTTACATTGGAATCCAGATTAACCATTCAACAATGTACACGAGAAAAGTGTTATTATTTCCTGCTAGACGGAGACTTTCCACCTTATTCAAAGACATCCCTGTTGTGTATTCTATTAATTAATATTTTTGATTTATTATTTGTTCAAGTTATTTGAAAAATCATGTATTGTATGCGATGCGACTGATAAGAAACAAATAATAAAATCTGTGGAACAAAGAAATTAGCAATATCGTTATTTTTTGTCTTGTGGGAAACTTGCAATTGCATGCCCCAGGTGCCCAAGGGCTGTTTATGAAGACTTATCCATTGGCATCGTGTATAATGACTGAAGAAACCTTGGAGTATTTGTCGGTCAGGATTGCCGGTGGCTGGTATCGATCTGGGACCTCCCGATCAAGAGTCTCGCACGTTAAGGTTGAATAACAACATATTGTCGGTATCGTATCGTGAATAAACTAATTATTGCAAATCTTCTAACCTAACACTACGTCACGAGACATTAAATACTTATTTATATGTTGTATAAATTACATTTCAGTTAAATGTTGTATTTAGGTTATTATTTAAAATTTGATTTGCCAGCATGAGCCATATTTATCTAATATAATTATTTGTACATCAAAAATAATTATAAAATAAATACATGCCGGGCAGTTCATCGAATACTATTGAGTAATGAGACTGAAATTACCATCGTAATTGCGATTGAAATATCATGTTTGAGATAGCCATGTTTTCTTCTCAGATATACATTAAAATTAGAGTTGGAAGATCGTACAATTCGTATGCTTTTTAATAACTATAATTTGTTAGTTACATATCAAACTTGACAGGCTAAATGGGTAATTAAATGTAATAGCCAAGTCAAATCGCCAACGGTAAAGATACTTTCAATATATTTTTTTATGTTTCTAACGTGCTAATAAATAATGTAAATGTGCGTTTATTTTCAGCTATGACTCATGCAAATTGAGAGCTTGCAGTCGGTGTTATTGTAATGAAGTATATACAACGGTAGGGTCGGATACATTAATATTGCGTCGATCATGAAAAAACTGATGTGGTTCTATATCGCTTCTCATCGTGGGCACTGGTAGCCAATGAGGTGATGCCTCTTCTAGGTTTTCCTCCATACTTTTACCTAATTTGGACTTCCGGTGTAAGAATTCGCTGAACGCTAGACAAGATTCAAGGATGGCCGATCAAACCCGTGGCTCTATCACGCCTGCAGGTTATGGAGGGCGTCGACGAGTTCCCAAGGAAGCTACGAGGGCCTGCGGGGGCGCCCGAGTACGTAGTCTTTCTATCAAAATACACGCGCGGAGAATAAAAAACTAAAAAGCAAAGTTTAATTTAAAAGAGATTAACATAATGATGTTTTGGGGTGGATGGCCTGGGGCTCGGCTCATGTAGTAGGACGTACGTTTTAATATCTTGGTTGTTATAATAATTATGAGGGGGTGGATGAGGAGGCTGCCCCAGTGGCCACAAGCCCCGGAGCTGCAGTCTTGGCCGTGGGACGGTGGAATCACGCAGGGTTTTATCCAGTCACGATTCCAGGTTGTTGTATTGATAGTAAAACTATAGCACGCTATGCTCAATAACACGCGTTACGTTTTAACATGTTCTGAGGACACTTTTTTGTATTCAAAAAAATAAGAAGTGTTTGATGAGCTCGAGCAAACCTGGCTTTGACGCAGAGTGCAGAGGTTTATTCATGGAACAGCTCGATCGTTGCGCCCTCTGGTAAATCTTCTTCGTCTGGCAAACCAGGCCATGCAAGGGAACATATTTTGGAACGCTATTGTACCACTAATTTTTACCTAAACAAAATTTAATTTTAGTAGGTTGTTTTAGATAGATTTGCGGTTTTCACTATATCAGCATACATTTTCTAATTACTTTTGTTTGCAAATATTTACCAACTGGCAGTAAATGTGTCACATTGGACACAGTTGTGAGTACTTTGTAGAGCTTATGTAGGACTCATCCACAAATATTTAAATTGTGGAAATGTTGTCTCAGAGAAGTGCGCATCCCATATCCATACCAAAAAAATATCACAAAGTTCCAAATTGTTTGGGTGAAAATAGATTTTTTTTTAAGTGGACCGGAATATATTGTGAAATTCGCTAGATTGGTGCTAAAAGGATTCATAATGGACATCAAGTATTGTAAAACAAGTTTGGCCGTGGTCATTGGATGAGCGTAGCGAGCGTAGTGAGCGAAGCGAAGATTCCATTTCACTACACTGGAGAAAAAAATCCGGAATGATTTTTTTTCATTCTTTCTTTCTTTCTTTCTTTTTTTTCTGTATTTTTGTGTGTTTGTCAGCACGATTCCGGCTAAACCGATACTCCGTTTGCGATGAAATTTTATGGAGACCTTTTAAATCTCTGAACTTAGAACTGCACGGGTCGAAAAATTGATCGAAAAATTATTTCTCATGAAAATTGCAATTTTACGATTTTTTTCAATTTTCTTGTTTTTTTTTGTTTGTATTTTTGTGTGTTTGTTAACACGATTCCGGCTAAAACGATACTCCAATTGTGATGAAATTTTCTGGAGGCCTTGAAAATCTCTGGACTTAGAACTGTCACCTTTTTGGGCGCAATTAAAACTTATTTCTCATGAAAATCGCAATTTTACGATTTTTTTCGTTTTTATTTTTTGTTTTTGTTTGTATTTTTGTGTGTTTGTTAACACGATTCCGGCTAAACCGATACTCCGATTGCGATGAAATTTTATGGAGGCCTTCGAAATCTCTGAACTTAGAACTGCCACGTTTTTGGGTACAATCGAAGAAATATTTCTCATGAATATCGTACTTTTACGATTTTTTTTCGATTTTTAGTGCGATATTTTCGTGACATTTGGGCCGATTCTGACCAGACGGGTGGGGCTACAACGTTCATATTTTACGTGAACATTAAGGTTATGGTGATGTATTGCTTTTTGAAAGAAAAATTTGAAAAAGTTAGCTAGAATCCATGGAATAAAGGTTTTAATATGAGTTTTTTTAGGTTTATAATAACAATTAATAAGTAACAATATAAACTTGACATCAATCACCTACAATGCATTTAAAAAGCACTTGCAAAGGAAAAGTGGTCCTACGCAAACTAAAAACTGACAAAAACGCTCATCCATCAACGCGGCGGGACTTAAGCGTTTTCCTAGTGTTATTGTCAATAAAGCTCTTCACAATTATCCTAACATTGTATAACAACCTAGTGTACGGTCAGACCAAGTACATCTGATGTTAAAGTACATCAAGTTTTGTAGAGTGGAGATTAAAAATTAATTTGTGGTCTACACCATCCTTGTTATTACTTATTCATATAAATTTGTTTATGACTGTAATTATCACTTCAATCATAACATAAATTATTAATTTTACCCAAGTTTGCTAATTATGTTAATTATTTGTACAAAATTAAGTCCACTAAAACGAAATCCGAGAAAAAATAAAAGCAGCAATTTGTCAATTTATAAAAATGAGTAAAATTCTTCATAGCTCGGGATGTTGGTGATTAATTTTGACATAAATTATTTGCATCGCAAGTTCGCACTGCGTTGCGCTGCGTTGAAATCTCATCCGAGTCCAATGTCAGGTACATACAAATGTCAAGGTTGAACAAGACAATCTCGTGGTCTAGCTGCCATTTCGTAGAAGAAGATTGCACTGGTGAGGAAAACATGAAAACAATCTTCTCTTTTCTAGTCGAGAGTAATAAAATCAGTCATTATGCAAAAACCATCCCCCCCCAAACCACCCACCCACTTCCAAGTGACAAATTACGTAAATATAACAATAAAACCAGTTAAAATGTATATACGTAATAAGCCTCATAAGTTATTTTAAGTTAATTATGTGAAATACAAGCATAATAAATACACAACACAATGAGCATGCACACCTAACTGAACAAATCATAAAATTTAGTGAACGTGTCAGTTTTAGCTCCAGTTGAAGAAAATTTAAACACATAATTTTAGTACACACAGTTTGCCTACAACGTGTTTAATTTTGGATTAGTATTATGATTATTGCTGTGCATTTTAATAGGACGATGGCCAGGGTCTTAAGAATGAAAGTATAGAAAATATCTACTAAAATGTGGGTTAGTGCATCGACACCGGCGAATTTCGACTCGTAATGTATCAGGTTCGATTCTCCTCTTCAACAGCCTTATATAAATTTAAAATTAAGGTTCTCAAATTGATTAATATTAATTAATAATCTCTAAAAATGTACGTTTGACCACTGTATCACCCTATAGAAAAATAAGCATACCCTAAAACTAAACATCAAATAAAACTCCAGTATAAGCACACACTTTTTTATTTGCGGTATGCCCGCTATAGGGTCCACATAAGTTTCACCCAGTGTAACCTTTTTCAAGTTACAAACTAGGTAATTAAGATTTTCAGGTGATAGGAATGATTATCCTTCCCAGGACTGCTGTTTGTAGGACTTAATCCCATCATTTCCCCGTGATTAAGGAAAATCGTTTGGCTGGTATCGAACCGTCGACCTCAGGAACATTGTCCCCGTTTAAGTGACCTCTCTGCTGGTTAAGGTCAAATACAAAACTGTTAGTTTTTAAAAATAACGTTGGCGCTACCGGTAACACAAAAATAATTATTACTTCTCGGGTCGTATACTGAACGATATTCGTGGGAAAAGTTTAGTAGAATCCACGGACCGATTTATAAAAACCTAATGAACAATATTCAAAATGAGACCACCTTCCAAAACTCTTAACGTCAAGAAAAACTTACATGAGTATCAGTATATAATTATCATGTAACACACGCCATGCATGCGCATGATAAATCACTACTACGTGAGAGTATAGCCCCACTAGGCTACTGTGTGTACATGATTTGTGTTCGAAGCCATCAGCTCCTGTTTTTCAACTTCTCGAGGAAAGTTAATTTAACTTAATTAGGGCTATACTAAACATAATACACCAAAAAACCTGCGTCGTCTTGGGCTTGCTCACGTTCGCTGGATACAACCTATTATTACCACTACACCGGGAGAAAAAAACGCTAACTCGTCCACTGAGATAGAAAACTGAATCCATGGCTATAAGAGATTTCTCTAATGGTCCCGTCTTTAGAACGTACAGATTTTAATACTTAGTTAATTTGTGTCGGAAATAAAATAAAACAAATTCAGGGAGGTAAGCAGCTCATTAATCAAAGTGTAATAGTTTAAATGTACAGCGATTATGTAATACCATAATTACTTTTTCTAACAATTTTCTCCGTCTACTTTGTCTGCTAACGTTGTCTACGTATTTTAAATTATTTGTGTTTAATATATGTATAGAATATATTCGTTTTAAAAGTTAACGTTTTCGAAAAGTGTGTAGCTATGCTGGCGTTGTAGTTCCGTGGCAATTACTTAGCGACCAAAGACAGCTTGATAGCTTTTGTATCTACCGTATTTTATTTAACATTTCTAGTTTCATTTCAACATACCGTTGTGACATCGCACTGATTTCTTGCCTGGCATAGAAAAAAACACAAGTAACTAATTACACAAGTCTACACAAAACTCTTGTTCTCGTTTTCCAGTAAACAACTGACGTGCCATAAATAATAGTACTATTTATGCGCAAACATATTTGCAATAACTGTATTTTTTATAAAAGATAATGTGTGTAGCACATGACTATGACGAATTAAATTTCAAGTTGGCAGCATATTGAAGGGACATAAATATCAAATGAACCCTAGTTTGTTTTTGTCGGCTAACGGTCGTCGCATATTTTTTTGTAAACAGACGCCCCACGCCTTGGTGGTCACTGGTCAAAGTACAAAAATAAAATATGTCGTGGCACATGCTCTTTGAATCGATTTTATTCAATGTTCATTGAAATCTTTATCTGCATTACATTTGACAAACCAATTCGATTGAATATAAGTTGTAACATTACTGCTTTTCAAAGACTAGATTTTAGCTCTTTTGACTACAGATATTCAGATTCATTTTGTGTTGAACTGCAACAATTATTGCAGTGTTATTGGAAGAACCTGAACTATCCGAAAAAATAAATAATTTGGAATGCATGCAATTCATGCCTTTTGTATGGATAGACATGGAAAATACTTGGTATTTCCTTTTCTTCGCCTTAACCATGCATCTGGCTTTCACAGATGCCGGTCTCACGGATATGATACCGCGACTCCAAGCTGTCAAAAAACTTTTTGTTATTTCTGTCATTACAAGAAAAATACTGATTCTCTTACTACATTTTACATGCATGCACCAGTGGTCAAGTTACTATTCTCGCTGAGCTCGACTTCGTCTCACTAAAAATATTTCGTATGGTACACACGGTCAGTACTTGCTGACCAGCCCAATTGCCTGCAGACGAGCTGCGAGCAGAGATGGTCGACTGCCCATGCGTGAAATTTGGAAGCTTTTCATATTAATCTTCAACAGTTTGTCATCCTGGTTTCCCAACCACAACAATCATCTTTTTGTTTTTTGTTACGCACAATTTTATTCCCCTCTCTTCATAGGGTTGATTTTGACAAATAGCTTTCAGAGGCAACAAGATAATAAAATTTCGACTGAGAAAAATGATATGAATGCATTATAATCATACGTTTTGCCTAGAGTTATTTGCGATATTTTTTCTCTGTTTTTTCTTACTCGACTGATGAAAACCAAGATGGATAGGTCGAGCTAGTGAGGTGGAAAACGGCGTAGATTGCGACGCAACACGCTCACGCACTGAGTGACCGGACAAAGATAAAAGACGTAAAACGCGTCGGAATTGAATCATCACGGTAGGGTGCCCTCAGCAATTTGTTATCGTGCAGGGAGAGTAGGGAAATGAACTAGGGAGGAGCACTGTCCGGCCGGCTTCTTTACTCTCGGCCCAGTCAGAAACAAATTACTATTGACATCTACGATGGTGCGTTTTTTCTTGATTAATCAATCATTGCTATTTGTCGGTGTTCGGTTGTTTCCCTGATTCATGATCATCATCGCTCCCGGCATGCATCATTCTCTTACATCATCCTGCATCACAGAGACATTCATTCAGAAACCAAACAATCTACAAGTTATACTCACTATTGTATTCTCAGGACAAAACTTCGCATTTGTGGATTAAATACATCAACATCGTAAACTTATTTTTCAATTTACAGGCCTACTTGTTCACCATCGACCATAAGTAAATCAAGGGGTCTTAGTTGTATACAATCTACTTGATTTACTTCTGGGTTGGGGTTCGGAGGGTGTACATGCTGTAAAGCATCAATGGCTATTGTCAGATAATTGTGTCAAATTTATCTACAGATTGATTTTCAAGTTTTTAATCAGTCGGAACGAGAACGTTGCGATTTCTTCCGGTCAAATAACTCCTGGGTATTTACCTCTTATCCTCACACCTGGTGCCTATGGTGGTACTTAATAGTTAAGTCACCTGTAATAAGTCATAGTCAAGTTCTACCTGTGCGGGTTTACTGCTAAAAACTCATCAGATTTATAAAGCAGAGCTTAGATCCAAGTCCTCGCAGCATAAGAAAGCCAGTATTATACCGCCCAGCAGCAGCAACGTGTCTGCGGGTCCGCGTAACGCGGTAGCAGGTAGCTACCAGTCCTGTTACGCGCGCGCAGGCGCACAGATGACTTGCCAAGCGATCAAATAGCGAGATGGCTCCGCGCTCGTTTACATGTAATCACGAGCCAAGCCGATGAAATAATATTCTATTTTTCAAATCCCCGTGACTGACAGTAGATTCCGGTTGATAAAGGGCCCTCGATTGCTGCACCCCTCACACTTTGCATATCATCTGGCGACCACTAGGGGTGTGCGCATTTTGCAAACGACTCTTGGGTCTTCAATGGACCACATATTGTTTTGATAACATAACTTCATGCGTTTCCATATCTCAAAGTATTGTAACCACTTCCTTTCCGAAATGGCAGGCCATTTTTTTAAAAGAGGTACATTCAATTTATATTCCCCGCTTTGTAATATCATTGTTGGCAAAATGATAAATATTAGCTCAAGATTACTACGATGAAACAAACAACACAGTGATATTAATAAAACGCGTTCTGTTACAAAAATATAAAAAAAGTCTTAAATTGTGCAGATTGACCTCTGAAGACTCTGCTATAGTGTACAAAGTACAAGCATACACCGCAACTAAAAACCTTTTTAGGGATCAAGAGGGTAAACAAATGTAAGTTTATTTACAAATTTTTTTCGACACGATTTGTAAGTAAATAATTTAAGTCGCACCTCTTTGGTGAAAGCGCTCTCAAAAATACTAACTGAATTTTTTTTTTAAATCTGAAAATTTCGGCGAATTTATGGAAATAAAAAAGGAATTAAATGCGTTTTATAACATAATAAATAAAAATTGCCGTTTTTTAGTATGGAAGAAAAATGTTAACACTTCCATCGTCATTTGCATAAACTGCGGTCTGTAATGAA
This sequence comes from Sweltsa coloradensis, assembly GCA_024449915.1. Classification (NCBI taxonomy): domain Eukaryota; kingdom Metazoa; phylum Arthropoda; class Insecta; order Plecoptera; family Chloroperlidae; genus Sweltsa; species Sweltsa coloradensis. The sequence goes on along the minus strand of JAMZAV010001478.1, from coordinate 169,176 downwards.
CTGAATGGACGATTAACTTTCATCTCCAGCCGTTCTGCTTGACGATTCACTACTACTTCGTTATGCGGTATATGGGATGATAAGTGCAACTTTGGCTTTGAGATACCATTTTGTATGTAGTTTATTTATTTATCGAACCTCCTTCTCCTATTCGGTTATAAAAACTGATTTACAAAAGAGAATAATGAATAAAACTATGTACACACAAAAGAGGTAAGAAATGAATGATTAAAAAAGAGAAATGAAAGAACGGACGGTGAAGGAGGTGATGAGGACGAGGACAATTATACCAGATACAGGATTCGAACTCGAGTCCTTTAGACAGATCTATATGTAGAGTAAGAACTACCGAGGGCAGATTTGTTCAGTTTCCCCCACAGTCAATACAACTTATAAAACATACCAACTCTATAATAGTCCTCAACGAATTATTCGCAATGTACGCAAGCGCAGCTGGATGTCGTCCACACGACCCCTCGAGTGGCTGCAAGCTACCACTCACAGTCGCCGAGCCCTCGACGTCGATTCAACCGTGCAAATATGACGTCACAGCACATTTTTACACCCCGACACAATAGGGTTAACAAAGCAGATTTAAATTAAAGAATCGAGATGATAAAAATGTACGATTTCACGTTTTATTGCCACGCGTTGTTGAGTTTTTAAGTGTTCTCTTCAGAAATAAAAAACTCTTAATAAAATGAAAAAATATTGCAATGTATTCAAAGGGCGAGATTTGATGAGGTATTGTTCGAAGGAAGGATTAAGGAACTAAGAAAAACTCCTCAATTAAAGCTGTTTTATGGCTCTGAATAAGACAATTAAACTCTAGTGCTAGACTCCCACAGAAAAGAGCTGCGTATTCAGTACTCACTCAGGGTTATGTGCAGACTGTTTTGATAGTCCGCCCTCGTGCAGGGAGGGTAATCGGAAAACCTCGGAGATTGGTGTAGTTGATTTCCACTTTCCACCGTTGCCTTACAAAGCAAACATTTAAATAAATCTAAAACATATTACTACTTTCGTATATTAGAGTCTACTCACCCAGTCACAGGATCGATTTTCAGATTCTTTTTCCAAGAGTTCTTCTTGAAACCAAATTTCGTTTAAACTTGATTCCTGATGTTCTACCAATAAACCGCTGAATACTTCGGGTTGACTCTGTGTTTCACCGAATTAAGGGGGAGGGGGATTATTGGTTTATTGCTGTACATACCTTTTTAGTCTTTTATTATCGTTGAAAGAGTGGTATACCAGATACGAGCTGTTCGCTATTGAGCAATATTTGAACATAGAAATATATTTTGTTTGGCCCAAATCATTAAATAATAAACGGTTAATATTGAAATATAATATTGTTTATATTTATTTTGTATTTATTATTCAATCGTCTGCATCTTTATTCAAAAGAACTCATGTTCACTGAGGGTCATTAATCATTATACAATTTATAATATAATGTCTCATTGCTATGCTAACATCGACTTCAATTTCACCGATTGCATTTGTATGGCAGTAACCAACTTGGTAAAATGTGAATTTCATATCTCATTAACTACAATAAAATTGTACCATGGACCTTTTGCACTGGGAGAATAAATAAACATGCGCCTCGTCGCCTATGACGAGCCACAATTATTTAATCTAGTTCGCAATTAAAACGCTGCCGTTTCAAATTATATATAAGGTATCATTACAATTTAATGATGTTCTTTGTTTGAGGTCATTTACTCTAGACCTTTCACTGACAATAAAACCTGTTGCAAATCGTTTTGTCACCTCTTCTTAATGTGTTAATTACAATGATAAACTGAATCAAATTACTCGGCTTGATAGGAAGAGCCGTAGTCACAGCTTTGCAATGATTATTCATTATCTTGATGAGCCGCGCAGAAGATTTACCGCTTCATTACTATTTTTATGTCTGCAACTGACGTAATTGGAAATATGCAAATGACGGTGTGAACGAGGTCGCTATTGTTCTGCGAGATCGCTATTTTCTTCCTCCGTGGTTGGTCCGTTTGTCATTAAATTGCGGGAAACGATTGTCAACGCATTCCTAACAATCGATAAGTCGATAAAACTGACGAGATATCGAATGCAATTAATCGACCCGTATGAATTTTCTTCTAGGGGAGAATCTTCTATTTTATGAGCATCTTTTCTGTGACGAGAGCAGTAATAAAAGGCGTCGATGACTATGAAGAGTTTTGATGGTTGTGGAGGAGATAAGTGCGGAAATCTACCCCTCATTGGGCGATACAGATCGTCGGAGGGTGATGTGTAATTCACACCAACTGACATTTACACCCGAACTCACACCCATAATTCCAATAAATGTTTCTATATGTTGTGTGGACTGGATGTTACGGAATGGCTACGAGAAAAGGTGACACCCAGAGTCATAGGAAATGCAACACTCCACTATATTTATCTATTCATTTATTTATTTTATACTTGAATACAGAATTGCTGCCATTTTACATCAAGCGTAAGAAAAAAACGATTTTTTAAAAACAATTGTCTTCACTGCGAATTTTTTCATTTGGCGGTATTTTGTACCGATTTGTACCGCCAAACGAAAAAATTTGCAGGAAAGGCAATTGTTTAAAAAATCTTTTTTCTCCAGTTGAAAATTAATGTCACAAAAACACAACACCCTACGTTGAACGGTGTGCCTTGGTGAATTGAAGTTTGAAATTATTTTGAGGTGGCGATATTGAACGTGTATCGGATCAAAAAAATTTGAAAAATATAGTTTTGATTTTCTAAAAGAGCCAGGTTTCAAAGCCATTCACTATATTTTGACTTGGTAGCATATTTTGAAAAATAGAAAAACGCGGTCGAATAGCCTTACAACACAATGGTAATAAGATTACGAATGTATATGTGAAATAATTATACAAACACAAAATTACTATACACAATAATGAAACAATACACCATTAATCATAAAACGATTAGGAATGATATTTTGTGTAGGCCTACTGAGAAGATATAACTGATGGTGTCGAAGAAAGAATTATTTCCGGAGTTCCGATTGTTTCTTTATTCGTAAATGCATTTACGTGTTTGTTTTCATGTAAATCCTCATACATTGTTGGAGTAGCTGATTGATTGATCTCACCGTTAGGACAAGTTCGTGCACTCATCGTCCCGAATTTAACATAATTATATCGTGCATGTCTTTGATAAATTAATTGTTGATTACAGGTTACATTCAGATTGGCCAATTAGGTTATTAGGAAGGTTGTTGCCATTTGCTTAGTTTTGCCACTACTAGAAACTGTAATTTATTTTTTACATTTAAAAAAAATTATAATTACCAAATGAAAACATATTTGAAAGAGATGTTTCATAAATGTGGGGCTCCGTAATTTAAGTTATCCTAGGTGATTCTTCCAAATTAAAAAAATACGAATGCAGCAATTAACTTCTATAAATATGCCCTTGGATGGACATTCACATTCCTTCTTACTTCCCAGCTTCAACTTCCCTCAGACAGTCACACCCTAGAGACCTAGTTCTAAAGAAATAGGGGGAAGAGAGCTGCTGTCTTCCATTAGAAGACTTTATACGTAAATTATTGTTGTATCTATGATGACTTTCATTGATATGCGTTATTATAGACGGGTTTGAGTTTTTTCATTAAGTTTTTATTTATTTTCCCATTGGTAACTGATTTCAAACCCACAATTGCAAGCTGATATTACATAACACACACTGCAATTAACAATTTAAAAGTACCATATAAATCATACAACGTAACATAATACAAACTATAGTAGGCCTATTACAAAAAAGACAAAAAAAAGTACAAAATGAATAACTAGAATGTAAAATACAAAAAATGCACTAACTTGATAACGCATACCGACACTGATATGGACCAGAATTTTACGAAATAAAAATAAAGTTAAGTATTAAAATACGATGAAAGTGATTGGGCTAATGGGATTTTTATTATGGTTTTGGTTATAGTGTATATCATATTCGTGTATGTAGGAATAGGATATCCCCCAGCATCAAAAAGTGCAAAATCCCCACTAAGTTGCAAACTCTAATCGTACAAGTCCAGTCTTGATCGTCCTTCAGAGTCCGCCCACCCCTTGCAAACCTCTAGCCACCCAAGTGTGCGGTCATTACTGTGGTCAGTCCTAGATCATCTACTCGGATACATTCCCACAAAGCTTCTTTGTCGGTCAAGTACACGTCCCAGTTGACCACACTCGGACCAATGCGCAATCTTGTGTTTTCAAGTGATCCGCTTTGCAACTTGCGACACTTACTTCTTTGTGTATAATGGCGAAATATGTGCAGTGCAGGATTTAAAAAAAATATCGTTTGTTCGCAATGCTACTGAAAGCGAATACTCGAGTGGTTCGTATTGCTAAACATAATTGTGATTGCATGACCATCATCGTTGATGATTGATGACAGTTGAGGAAATGTTTGATTTTGTTCACAAATTTTGATTTCTTAAATGTAGGTTCATAATATGCTAGAAATTTGATATTATAATATATTTCGATTTATTAGTTACATTTTTTATTTCTTTTCGATCCTGTGTAAAACAAATCAGTCACAAATTCAAAATAACAAATTGAAATTCATTAATTATACAGTGGTTATTTTGGTGTATTTAAAAAAGTATTGAATATATGGTCACTAGAATTCTAATATAACAACATACACTTGAAATTTCTTCCTCAGTATCTTTCTAAATTAAATAATCGGTGGGCTAATTTGATGTTATTGCAATAAAATTGGTAAAGTACATCGATAATTAAATGAACGACAGTTGATCATTGATCATGCGTGAGTTCATAATGTTGATTGATTGATTGATTGTTGCTTACGTCTCATAATGCACTTTGGCTACTCTAGACGATTCATAATGTTAAAGGTATCAACGTCTACCAGACAAATCTTCATAGTTCGAACTTGGGTATAATCGAAGTTCAGTAAGATAAATTAATAACACAACTTTGAAGGCGGCTTTAATCTTCTAGCTTCTATCACAAAGGATCAAGCGGATCAACAAATTCTGAAAGTACGCTTCACAAAATCCACTTTATCATACTTGCATTCAATTTTGTTCGCCAGCCTCTGTAAACCTACATTAAAATCTATCAAATCCGTGATTTATGTAGCTTCCTTATTAGCCCTTCTAGAAATCTTCCCAGCTCTGGGGCATTACTGGAGATAACTGCTCGAAATTACTATTCGAAGCGCGCGTCGTTATGTGGAATACGCCGTCCATAGTCCACACTTAAAGTTTAGAACAAACAATTCAAACAGAATTCAATTGTTAAGAGCAATCAACGGCCCCCCTCCAGACAATGGCACGGTTCTGTCTAGCACTTATTGTAAATCATTGTTTAGCGCGCAACATGCAAATAGCGCCACTCGAAAGCGCGCGCTTGTTTTGTCAGCTCCATTAACGCGTCGACGCCAGTGCCACAACATTAGCACACAAATGTTGACCATTAGCGGTGGTCGAAACCCTGAACGCGGAGCACTATTCACTTGGAGCTGGTGAATAAATCCTAGGTTTAATGTAGCAGTGATTATTTCATACAGTTGTTTACCATAGTGTAGGGGGTTGACTATCAATACTCGCTAATTATGACTTATCTTCGAAACTCCAACAACGAGCATCTAGTTGACATGCAGGGCTATTATTTTTTAGTTTAAATATCGTATTCGTCCTTGTTTAATGTCCCTTCAACTTAAATTTCACTCTGATCACGTTTTTGAATTTAATTTAAAATTTATGATAATGATTGATTTCGTTTGATAAAATCTCTTTGCTGTTGCTTCACAACAATGAAATATTTATGCTTGTTTATCTCTGTAATTTATTCTTAAATATTTCCTCATTCAAATATGTTATTTTTGGACATTAACTATGTTTTTGTAATATGTTAATTCTGTTATTTCGATATAATAATGTATTCAAAAATATATTTCAAACTACTGTTAACTAACTTTTGTTTCCCATTGTCCGGTGTGATTATATTTTGTATGTTGGTAATAATTTGTATAAACTAATGGTGGATCGTAGATTCTACTTGTTATTGCTATCTTTATCGCAAGGCTGCTGTTGCACTTGGACATTCTTAATCAAGATTATACTTACACTCACACCTACAATCTGGTTGCCTAACAAGAAATATTACAAAGCGTGCTTGAGGCCAAAACAATGTTCTGATCCCAGTACATGCTACCGTGCTTCTTATAGTTTTTGGATGAGCGAAGCGAAGACTTCAATTTCACTGACCCCCAAAAAATTTAGCTCGGGTGTTTTTTTTTTTGTTTTTTTTTGTTTGTTTTTTTGTCTGTTTGTTAACTCTCTACCAGGCAAACGGCATATCCGATCTTGATGAAAATTTGACAGGACCTTCGAAATCTCTGAACTTAGAGGTGTATTGTTTTTGGGTACAATCGAAGAAATATTTCTCATGAATATCGTACTTTTACGATTTTTTTCGATTTTTAGTGCGATATTTTCGTGACATTTGGGTTAATTCTGACCAAACGGGTGGGGTTACAACGTTTCATATTATACATGGACATTAAGGTTATGGTTATGTAGTACCTTTTGAAAGAAAAAGTTGAAAAAGTTAGCCAGAATCCATAGAAATAAAGCTTTTAATATAAGTTTTTTTGATTTTTTGTGCGATATTTTCGTGCCATTTGGGCCAATTCTGACCAAACTGGTGGGGCTACAACGTTCATATTATACATGGACATTAAGGTTATGGTGATGTAGTACCTTTTAAAAGAAAAAGTTTAAATAGTTAGCCAAAATCTATAGAAATAAAGCTTTTAATATAAGTTTTTTACGGAAAATAATACCAATTGACAGGTAACAAAAGAAACTTGACAACAATCAGCTACAATGCGTATTGCGTAGGCAGCAAAACAAAGAACTTGCAAAAGTAAAGATATCCCATGCAAACTAAACATTTTTAAAAGCTCATCCATCAACGCGGCGGGACTTTAGCGTTTTCCTAGTGTTATTATAATTGGCTTGTTCACTGCGACTTTTACTCACCACGCTGCGCTATTGTACTAACCCCCCACCGCCGTCTGAATGCCTGCAAAGGCGGATGTAGAGTGTAGACGGCGGTGATAGCCCAACTTGCGGGTGTCATGGCTGCTCATAGCTGTCAGCAGCCTACTGTTTTTACTGTCAGTTTGCATAGTTTTATGTTGAAAGCAAAATGCCCAATTGCTGTGTGTATTCGTGTAAGGAGAGAGGAGGGCATACTGTCGTGTTTATTACTACAAATAAATACAATCACACATAATATACTGACAATTGTGTCTTCATTCGGCCTCCTGCCTACGTAACCTCTCTCATGTCAACAAATCAACACTGGCTAGGACTAAGCCCAAGGCTTTGCTGAGGCCTATGCAAGTAGGGCCTAGGCCTATACTTGCTAATTTATAATACCATGATATTGATATGCCTAGGTCTACATCTAATGCTGAAGAAAAGCCTAGGCCCTAGTCCTTAGTAGCCTTATTCCAAGTAGGCCTAGGTCTAATCTCAATAACAGTGCTAGGCCCCAGGTAATTAGACTTCAACGGCGCCATGTGCTTTCAGCTCTTATTTTAATTTTCCTATCGTTCACGTTTTCATTGTTTAAAAGTTTAAACAAACAAAATATGCTATTGAATAAAATTACTTGAAATAGGCCGTACGACTACTTACGTAAAACCATTGATTAAGAATGGTAAAACAATACGTAAACAAACAATCGAGGAAGCATACAGATTTGACAATGCAGAGCCTGCTATACATAGTTTATTTCAAACACCGCCACGGTCTTAGGGCAGGGTCCATTAGATACCTAACAAGCAGCTCAGAATAAGTATCTAGTGGACCCTGGTTTTGGGGGTTAGTGCAGTGGCGCGATCTGCGTGGAGCTTTGCGTGAACAAGCCAATTGGTGTAGGGGAGGGTGGGTTTGGGTGGTGGACTTGGTGGTTGGTCTGCCACTAAGCTCTTTGATCTCTAGAAAGAAACGTCGTTACCAGCCCTCGCGTCAGAGTCACACCTCTCAAGTCGTCACCTCTTTGACCAAGCTCCTTGAAGTCCACACGTCAGACCCACACGTTTGTCTTAACCTCTTTGACCAACAAGGTTTGGACTACCACCAGCGGCGAGCTCATTTAAGTGGTCACACTGTAGTTTTATATTAGGACCGGTGAGGGGGAAGGGGGGCTACAAGCAGTATGTTTCTTATATATCAACCACAATTTTTGTTGTGAGTAGTTTGTTATTCAATTATAATTAAAATGGAAATACAATTTTTGAATGAGGTTTGTATAGAATAGTGAAATGGTTCTGATTTCTGAAACGCAATGTGAAATTATATCGGCTATGGCCAGGTGTGTATAGTAATCATATCATACAGCGATGACAAAAGTGCAAAAAATCAATCAAACCATAAAGATTGAAAAAATAATATAGTATAAAATATATAGATAACGATATTGATTATGGTAATTTCTGAGAGACATAGCATAATTAATAAATTTTCTTCATGTGATAAATGATAAATTAATAAATTGATAATCTTGATAGTTGGTGAGCTTTCAGTGGAGGACAATACACAATTTGAAATATGCCTCGTCGCTAAAGAGCTGATTCTAAATCCCAATGATTACAGTAAACGAAGTTACGAAAATAGGCATCGAACCCAATACGCTCTGCAATCTGCATTGAGGCAGGAATCATCCCACAAGGCCAAACTGTTTTCAGTTCCACTGCACAACTTTCTCTCTGCCATGAGTAAGACAATGCTTATCGATATTTGGCAAGGTGTCACCCGTATTACGTATTACGTATTAGACTCTACATACGCGTTTGGTCGAGATATAGCTGTTTATGAATCACTACGATCATTATTATTGATCTTCCAAGGTGGGCTGATTGGTTTGATCTGTCGAAACACAGCGAAGTGATAAGAGCCACGTGTGAATCACAACCAAGCTTTATAAAACATAATGTTGCAAAATAAATCTTTAATGACGTACAAAAAGATTGATAAAAAGACCATTATCAAGCACGGGTGCAGTAGCACCCAAGACAGGGAGGAGAGCAAACCGTTTTGTTTCTCGCTTGTTCCAACCTCAAACACACTAATATTCACACTTTCCGAGGAAATATCCACGCCACACACCCTAACCGCCAAGGCACACCGAAAACATTCTGAGTTATCCTTATAAGATTGAAGGGCAAAAACTAAGAAGTAATTTTTTTGTTGATAGGGTAATTTTAACTCCCTGTATTTGAATTTTTTCTGAATTCAGAATTAATTGTATTGGTGATGGCCAATCCTGATTTTTTTATTTAACATTAGACGACTTTTATAAAGAGCTGCATTGCGTAAATGATCACTTACCTCTGCATATATGACATATTTAAAGTTTAAGTTCATGGTCCCAATGTTCGTACTAAGAGTAATATTGTCGAATATAGAACAAAGACACAATTTCAGGGTGTTATATTTTTTCAACGATGTGAAGAAACATGAAAGGTAGCAAAACAGACAGGCAAAATAATTCGGAATGTTCAGATATATATTGAAGAACGTTGAGATATTAATTTAGTAAAATTTAATTGTTTATTCGTTTTCATTGTCCACATTTGGTATTGGGCTAATAACAGAAAAATTAATTTCACTTTCAACCATGAAATTGAAAACCCTCTTAAATGTCAACGCTATTAAAACTCCCCCTCCCTCCCCCATCTGACCGGAGGTCACCACACACTTGTGACGTCACAAGCCCGAGTGGTCTGGACACGACCATTGTTTCTGCGGTGACACTCGGAGGCCACAGCAGTGACGACGCGGTCGTGGTAATGTCACCACCCATTGACGACCGCTCCGCTGACTCGCACCCCCGCGCAACCCTTTCATCCACCACTACCCCTAGGCTTGATTTATGCAAATAGTCGAAGGAAGGTTTGTGTTTTAGGACTAGGTTGGTAATTTCCTTTGGTTTGTGTTCATGTGTGTGAAATTCATTCAGGGAAAAAATGCTGTTTGGTAAAGTGGATAACAAAGTTGATTGGCTGGCTGGATTGGTAGCAAAAACAATGCTCCAACATTACAAAACTAACTAACAGCCGCATATAAATGTATTAGGATTTTTTAAAGATTATTTTGTCATAAATCGTAATTTATTTTTCAGAAAAATATATCTATACATCACAAACTATTGTGTTCTTCCAATCATTACCGTTATGTTTCATAAGGGTGTTATATTAATTATTAAAATTACATTTTTTTATTTTTTTTTTTTTAAACACACCACTGTGAGAATGAGATAAACCATGATGATAGATTATTGACAACTTATTTTCGCAGACAAACTGCAACGAATTCAAAAAATGCATTTAAAAAGTTTCCCCACTAAATAACTCTGTGTGGATTGTAAATAAAATTCATTTCAATTAACGGTTTTAAGAGTTTATCCCTGAAACATAATTTGTTTTATGATGAGAAACCAATCTAACATTCATAACTAGCATCCTAGGTTAAATAATTGTTTTACGACAACGGTGACCGCTTGTCACCTCTGGCCCATCTTTCACGCCCACTCTTCTGGCCATCCCACCCACCCACAGGCATCTACTCTGTCCGATGACTTGTTTTTTATTCGTGTACCAGGGTGATTCAACACAGAGTTATGAAAACAATGCGAGTTGTGTTCATCTAGGGATCGAGCGTAAAACAGTTGTGGAAAGTTTATTTACTAATTCACCCGATCTAGTCAAGGTCTTCGGGTAGGAAGCTGTGACTGTCTTGGCAAATCGGCCGGAGCGACACCCAATATTTTGGCACTTCGACAGGTAACGTTTCGGTGTTGATAGTCGTGTTAATTTTGGCGGCGAGAAATGATCTCATCAACCGGTTAGGAAATAAAAAGATGGGTCTTCGAATGTTGTCGTTTGAGTGAGTCATGAGGGTCGGGGGGAGGGGGGGGATATAGTATGGCCGTGCAGTGGAGTACGATACAACATGTGTTCGGTGGGAGGGGGAAAGAGAGAGAGAGAGAGAGAGAGAGTGAGTGAGAGTGAGTTGTGGAGTGGAAGAGGGAAAGAGATAGAATGAGAGTGGACAGTGCGGGGGAGGGGGGGGGGTACAAATTATGAGTCTTTTACTCAGTTTAGCAAGTGAGATGAGGGGGGGAGAGAGAGAGAAAGAGAGAGAGAGAGAGGGACAGTACGAAAACGAAATAAGATGATAGCGCGAAAAAAGAGAGAGACAAAGTAAGTGTGAGTGTGTGTGAGAGAGAAAGAGAGAGAGAGAGAGAGAGAGAGAGAGAGAGAGAGAGATTGAAGGAGCATCAGCAAGTGTACTGAAGAAGACAACGATAGGAAAGAAAGAGATAGGATAGAAAGAGAGAGAGAGAGAGAGAATAGCTCGCGTGATGAGCAATTTCGATCATTAGCCGCCAGCAAGCAGGCTAGTTAACTATTTGCTACTGTGCGGTGCGGTGTGTGACCCCTTCAACTGGTTTTCCAATTTCAAATACAACAAAAAACAAAACACAACATATTACTCCGCGAAACATGTTTCTATAATACTGTCGGAAGTAACACAACGCGGGTACCCGCACGTTTTCAAGTTGGTAGTCCTGTAGCTGCCAAACATAAAATATAATTAATACTTTTTTACATAGAAATGCAAAGTAAAAACAGTCTGTCGAAAATGACGCACAGGCTGACGATCTATAGACCTACACCACACTAAACCTATTATTAATTCTCATGCAATTTAGTTACTCGTTATTGCACCCTAGCCTAATTACCAGAGAGAATTGACTTCCGAGAGAAAACTTAGTAAAACGCGGTTAATTTGAATAAGTGCAATTCACAGAATTGGTTCTTGACGTGATGGCTGATGCCCCTACCAATTGGGTATTCAATTTGAAAGGCTTGGGGCCAGATACATGCTTTCCATACATGTCACTGTACACCATCACGATCACGGGGCCTAGTTGTACCTTACTTTACCCACCCCTTGATTTACCTCTGGTCGAGGGTGTGCACCCCCACTATATTTACTGGTTTGGGTACGCATGTCATGTATATGCTGGCCAAGTTGGCTGTGCTGGATTGAGCTAATTGTCATTGAATTCTTACATTGTTACGTATGGATATGAGTCAGATAAAATATTTAATGAAAATCTTTAATGACTAAAATGAGTTATATTTAATGGTTGTCAGTTGTCTGTAAGTGTGCAGTCTAAATGTGTGCAGCATAGACCTTTTTGGTATAGGTCTATCTGTATCTTCCGATACAAATTGTTAGTAAAAAATTAATAAAGGATAAATGTATGAGATCCACTACATTTATTTCTGTATTAATTCATCGGTTTTGAATAAAAAAATCGTTAAATCTCCGTAATTCTTTGAATTTTAGAGAACTTCGGGAATTTATTCCAAGTGTACAGATTTTTTAACACAAATTTTAATACTGGATATCAACGTTTAAATCAATGTGAACGCTCACGTTAATTTGGTTTTATCGTAAGATATACGGTTTGGTGGGAATTTCCTGAATTGAAATCCATTTTTTCAATTTTTCATTTTTCCCACGTTTTGGACTTACCTCTTGCAATGATTTTTTTTAATGCTAATTCTTGGCAACCAAGTGTGGATATCAATATAATTAATGTAAACTTCTTGATATATCCAACCGTTCAGTTTGAGCACATTTGAGTTGGGTTAATAAGTAAGCTCAGCGACCCCTCTTGCGCAATCATTTGCCTTGTTTCATCTGCATTGTTTTTAGAATTGCAGTTAGCTTCAATTCCAAGGAGAATTTATTAAAGTTCAATGTTTCGAGGTTCTTACATTTGAAATTCCTTAATTGGATGTCCAACAAATTAATTACATTTTAGTCTTGTGTATTTGGAAGTCGATTATAGTGCAGGTGTACGAACTTTACTAATCTATGACGTTTATCTTGCTACTTGTGGCTTTGTTTGTATAGTTTTTATCACAATTATTACAAGTGAAACAGGCTGGCAGGGCAGTACTGAATAGTCGAAAATTTGAAGTATTAATCTTATGCATTGAATGAAATCTATAATAATTTGTATTGACATTGATGAAATTTGAGTTGTTAGTTATTTTCGTTAATTAAAGCATTTTCATAAACTGGAAAAGAGTCACAATTCAACGCTTTTGTAATTAGTTAAAAACAGTAGCTGCTGTCAAAAGCATGTTGGTACTGCAATCAATAATGCAGCATCATCAATTTAGACGTCTGAGTTTTAAAACATAAAACAAATTAAAAACTAAAGAAACACAAACGAATTTCACACGTTCTTTATTATTTTTCTACCACCCGGGCAGATGAAAACTAATTTAAAAAGAGTCTGCAAATTGCGTTTAAATATCTTATAATTAACCGTCCGTGGCACAAAGTTTTCGTGATCAAAGGATTTTTCCATCCACTTTTTAAGACGTCTTAGCAGTAGTACACCGAGTTTTTTTTAAGTTAATTGCTTTTTTTAAGGTAGGCTATGTTCATATTTTACCTCCGTTTCCCCCGCGTACATCACTACTGTGCAAACTTAAACCTATTTTACACCAACATTGTTAATATTCTCGTAATCTTATCCTTTAGGGGTAAGAGCTGACATAAAATTCATTTTCTTCAACGTAATTGAATTTCTTTGAGTAATAATGATTGATTCTGCTTTGATAAAAAGTAAGCTCCAACCTGTAGCTTTATTAAAGCCGACATCGTAAATTGAAATTGAATCGAGTAATGTTTTTTTACTTATAATGTATACTAATACTCATAGATAACACGAAGCAGTCTACACCAATGAATTTTACAACTTGCAAACCTAGATTACAACGATGGAGTGAACCAACAAATTGCAAATCGTTTACGTGAATTCAATAACTAGTAAACTAAACTCATTAACTAATTTCATATTTAATACTTTTTATTAATTGTTTAACAACTCAGTTAAAGTCACGATGCACTGATTTTCAGTTGGAAACATTAAACATATAGGGGTGCTTTGTATGGTCATCCGTTATGTTGTTTTTAGTGGCTCAAAAGAGGGATAACATCTTAGAGAGTACATTGTTTCTGATTTAAGCCCCTGCTCCCCCATTAATTAAATGCGTGTTTTCTACTAAACGACAGGACAGCAATGGCTGGAATACAACGTCACAACCATGTTTGTTCAGGTCACCCCCTAGGGCACTAACTTGTACTGGCAAAAACATGTTACCTTACCAGGTACTTACAACGAACCCCTCAATCTCCTTCCATCACACAATAACAAACTGACCCAGAAAGCCATTGAGAAATACACAGTTCACAGGTGGATCTACAGAGGGTGGAGGGACTCACAACCGTCAGCTGATCTGTCCTTTATCCTATTATACCTCTACTACGCAGTTTAGTCCACACCACACCCCTTGCCATGTCCCCTTCATAGTAAACACGAAGGCCTACTTGTCATTTTAAATCTGTTTGAATTTGAGGTTATGAGGATTAAATAGTGTGAAAAGTTATAATTATAATAAAATCATTTCTTGTACTCGAATCGAACCCATACCCCATACTTGAGGGTGTAGACTCTACATTTCAATTGATTTACTGATTTATTACTTGAGGGTGTAGACTCTACATTTCAATTGATTTACTGATTTATTTTAAATAGTATTTCTAAGTTGCTCAGAGAGCTTTGAGTGAAGTTATGTGTTATGTGAGTGAGCTATGTGTAAACTTAGATTGTGACCATATTTTGTGAAACGCCAATGCATACATTTTTCCAAAAAGTATTGATAAGAAATCAGGAAAATATGGCACAACACCGTATAAAAGTTGCAATACATTTATTTATATCAAAGAGAATGGAAATAAATCAAACAATACAAGGGGAGCTTGGGGGAATCTTTTTCTCTCAATTCTTCTCTAAGCTTACTTGATGTTTTTCATAAGAACGCGACTGGAAGACTTTGACACCCCCCCCTCTCCCCTCCCCCTAGATCCGCCACTGGTGTTCCTGTTCAAGCGAGAACCAGCGTTCTTTACAGAGGCCTATCCAAACAACAAGGAATTAAAAACACACTTCAGAGAATAAACCACCCGCAGACATCCATTGTCTTTGAGAATCGCAGATTACTTAACTTCAATTACACAGTTCAGTAATCAACCTCATCAGAAACCAACTTCTAGTAAATTAATTATCGACATTGATCTAAACCCGATTGTCTACCTGCGAGTTCGCTTCGTATTTACGCTAATTACGCCCGGTAATTAACAGACGGTGCACCGACTTTACTCCCCTCAACGAGGATTAACCAAGTTTAAAAATACTTGACGGAGGGTAGCAGATGCAAATGAAGGGTAGTTTGTTCGCTTGCACCTGAATGAGCTTCCTCGAAACAACCCCCTTCAAATTAACCGTTGCATTGCGTCAACCTTGATTAATAAACACTTGTGGTTTGTCATTTATTCCTTAATTTAATATCCCGGTATTTTTATTTAGTAACCCCTTATTAATGGACGTGATTGCATTTGAAATGATTTCGCTTATTTAACTTCACGGTTTTTTTAGCAGCGATAATTTTAATTGCCTCGCTAACCTCCGAGCGACAAGTCAAATGCAAAGCGATGAATAATAATTTGAATATAAAGTGTGGTTGATTAGCTATAGACACTCTCTTCAACGGCTTGGTTTATGAGTTGGGGTCTATACTTGGCAGCGTATTGAGTTTGACGGTGGAGTCTGGGTATCAGTCAGTTTCACACTGACAAGTCGAGATGAGAACACGTAAAAAACACGAGTCAGGTGGCCAACCTTTTCGCTTTTTGACGCAGGTGCCAAATGTCATTTGCATTAACGTTGGGATCAAACGTCACAAAAAAGTAGTGAGTGGATTCAGAATATGACGTTGATTTAGTGGGGTTTGCGGGATCGGGGGAGGGGGGGAGGGGGTAAGGACTTAAAGAGTAAAAAACAAAACGCGAATGGGTGTTTGCTTATTGGGGCCCCAATATATCCCGGGAGGGGATATTTTGAAAATTGGAAACTCTCTTAGACCTGTGCTTTACACTTTGCACCATGCATGTTTCATAAAGAACAATTGTGTAAACAAGAAATTTTCTCCCACAATTTGAAAACCCAAATTTGACTTGGACAGCTGTTGTTTGTACCCCTATAGCCAGGTTATTTTGTCTCGCACTGATCCTCCAAGCACAGATAACAGAGTACACCACGTAGTGTACTCTATTATCTGTGCTCCAAGGGATCTAACACTAAAGAGTTTCCCCTTGGTTCTCCAAACAAGTGTCGGTGACCCCCCCCCCCCCGAATACCCTCCCCTAACTTGCACTCCATATTGTAATTTTATGTGGGAACATGGTTTTTCGTTTCATTCCCACATACCCTTGCATACCACGCACAGTGCAATAATGTTTATAATAATCATTTGCATATAATTACGAAATAAAAATAAATTGGAAGTAAAATAACATTATGTAAGCCTACCATGTATCAAAAACTCCTGTTTCTAACATAAGTCGGATCAGGGTACGTGTGACTCGTTTCTTGTCAATTAATAAAAATAAAATGTAGGCCTATTAAAAAAAAAAAAATGGAAATAAAACAAAGACCAATTGATTTAAATGAAAATATTTAGTTTTAGGCATTGTCCTTTAGGTGACATAAATTTCAATAATAGTGCAATGAGGATGTAATGAATTACTCAAATGGGTAACCTTCGTGAAGTATGTAAAATAAACAAGTTGAAAAATAAAAAACTAATTTATTAAAAATAATATTTCAAAGACAACATGATTTTACTTCATGCAAGTAATTTAAACCTAAAACAGGTTCTTTGAGAGAAAAAAGCAGTCCCCACCAGCGTTTTTAAACCATGCATACGAATAAAAATATTATGCGTAATAAAATATTTAATCATAAATAGGAAACTGAGTTTTACAATACAAAGTCGTAAGAAAGTTAAAAATATAAACCCCCGAAACCCAAGGTTCTCGCGCCACGAGACGACATCGAGCAACACGTACAGACGCAGCGCGCCCCCCTCATCTCACCCAGTACGACCATCAAATGTAAAAATCTTGGCAGCGGTGGGATTCGAACCCACGCCCTTTCGGACTGGTGCCTAAAACCAGCGCCTTAGACCGCTCGGCCACGCTACCTGCTGCTATGTCGCCTCGCATTCAGTAATCATAGAGTACTTCCAACAAGGCGCACGTCATGAATGATGCAACACGATAGCATTAATCTTATCGCATATAATGAATACTTAAATAAACATGTATAGTAAACGATCCCCGCCTCTTGCGGATAGTGTGATAAACTTTCCTGGTGTAGTTGGTTACAAGATCTGTGATCGGACACCATGTGATGTGACAGCTATGCTATGATTGCAGCAGTGACGAGGGTTGCCTATTTGCAGGGACGATCTAAATATAGCTGGACAAACAAATAGCGTGTGTGCTTGATGTCTCACTAGTCGAGTGTAACAGGGAAGAAGAAGTGAGGTGAAGGTATAAGCTTCGCTAGTAATCGATCACAAACATTAGAATATTATTTTCTGAATTTAAAATGTTTGCATTTTATTTTTCTGGTAAATAACCCATCATCTTTTCAAAATTAGTTAAATCATAATTAGCTGTGATAAGTTTTCAGCTACGGTGTACATTTCCCACTTTTACGATATTTACATAAATTCTATCTTGAGTAAGTAATTGGTTGATTGAACAGAATTGACACTGGCCAGTGACCTAGACTCACTTGGGAACTGTTGACTTTTGAAACTGTGGGTTTTGACAACTTTAGATCCATATAAATATAATTTAATCAAGAAAAGTACTTTTTTGGCTTTTTTTGTTTCGATATCGGTAAGAATGTGTAAGAAATTGTATTCATTGATTCATTTGTCTAGAAGAAAACGCTTGAGATTTTTAATATGTTGGCTTTGTATTGTAAGATAGAAGAAAGATCAAGACGAGATAGTATGCAAGATGAAGAAGTTATTTACGGAAGTCAAAATAGTAGAAAGAAGAATATTACGTTTTGGATTGTTGGAATTTTGGATTTTGGTGTTTACGAATTTGTGAAAAACGAAACGATCGATACGAAGGAGGCAATAGTCAAACGCAGGGAAGCAACGAGGTTTATCGGAAGCTAAACAGGTTTTCGGAAAACACGGTTTTAGTTTCGCCAGGGCAATGTATTTTCGGTTAAAAGTTGTGGTTACAGTAGTGAATTTGAACTCGAGTGTAAAAATGTTGGTTGCTGTCTGAAGGAAGAATGTGTTTTAATGTCGAAATATTTTCGAATTACCTCAGTAATATTTTTGGGACGCTGATTGATAGGGATTGTTAGTGATTGTTGGGCGCTTAATTAAATGATCCAAGAATGTATATTTGTTGAGGAGTTTTCCACGTCTAGTGCATTAGTGAAGATTTGGAGCATACGGCAGGATTTTGGGCTTCGTGGATTTTGGGGTCGAACGGACCGAGTTTAGTGGAACTGAGTTGAAGTTCGAGTTTTTAGTGGTTTTTGGTGACCTGGGTATTCTCCTATAGTAACTAGCCTAGAGTGTGGTTTTGAGAAGTTGATGGGAACAGTTACATGTCTTGTGAAATAAGTTTTAATTTGAAGTCGCCAACAAGTACTTTTGTCTTATCAGCAGGGGAAATAAGAGTATGAGATTTGTTGTTACATGGGACTGAGAGGTATTTAAATTCGGAAATCGGATACAAAGAGAATTTAAGCTTGACAGTGTTCAATAAATAAATATGAAAGTTTAGAGTCGTGAATCAGCGCTCTACTTGGAAAATAAGTGCCTTGGGTCAGAATCTTTGTATTATTTACTTTGAAATGTTGCAGTTTGTTATTTGACGAGGTTGTAAGCCGAGCTAGGTCTCGAGTCGTTAAAATTTATCGGTCGTTTCGACTAGGAACCAGTGTTCGTTGCTCTAAAACACTATTTTGTCACGTACAGGAACCATAAACTATAAGTTTTAAAACGCTTAGTCAGATTCACACGCTAACAAAGTCCTGTATATAGGACGTTCAGAATTTACAATGTTCTATTTAAAATATCATCAAAATTTGAGTGATAACATGTCAACCAACTATAGTGTGGGTATTTGTTTTAAGTAAGGTGCACCCTACATGAAAGTTACGAACAGAGAGGCTCTTGGGAAATGGTGAGGTCATAGTGCGAATTTGTGAGAGGAGGGAGTTTTTGTCAGGACAGTCGCAGATACTCCACGGTCGCGAGGGCCCGTACCGGGAAGAGGTGTCGCGAAAGTGTTGTTGAACCTTCTGCATTTTACATGTGATCGATAGATCGCAATTTATAGGATGAAGCGTTGACTTAGTCCGTGGATTCAATTAAATCGATTCTCGACCTTGGCTATGGAACGGCTTTCCACAAGGATTCTTCATAGTTAGAGCCCAAGTGTGTTCATGATGCTGGATCTCGTGCCATGCGAAGTTGTTTGTCGACCACGACAAACCTAACCGGGATGCGTTCCAAGGACCTCGACGCCGGCAAGTAGCTGACCAATTCAACGACATGGAAGCGAGACCTGCGCCCGTCTATTCCAACGCCACAGAAGTCTAGGACATCGACATGTATCATCAGCATCGTCACACTTACCCTCCGTACGACACATCAAACACTCCCCATCGCATCGCAACCGAACCGTTTCAAATCAGCGAACTGGAGTACACAATAACCGATGAGTATCTAAAATAATATCTTGCCTAAATGTTTTGGCCAACTAACTAATTTTAATATTTTAGTTTTTAAGGGAACTCACCCACAGGGGTATCTAACCTGAGTCAGATCTGATCTAGGCAGGCAGGCTATCGTATTTCCTGTAATTGTTTGTTTTTGAATAACCTAAATATCAATTATATTTCTTAATTTCAATGGAATCCTAATACTTGTCATTTGGTAGTTTGAGAATCCCCTTCCTGATTCATTAGTTCATTAAACTGTATGATTTAATTGCTATTCCGTGCGAGACCGACTGAGCTGAGACCTTGGCAGGGCAGATCTAACATCTTCACAGGTTTGTTATTTTGTTGTTTATTGTGTTATTTTGTTTGCTTGATTTTGTGTTGTCTTAATTAATTGTTCCCATCTCGATCAATTGCATAGGTAGTTTAATTTGATTTAAATTGATAATGAGTTTGTAATTAAAGAGGCAGTTAGGAAGGCTATAGGCATCACAACTCCAAACGTATGAGCCATGGTTTAGAAACCATAGTATAACCACGCACGGGTGTTTTACGTGCACGTGATAGTCATCTAGTTTTACTATGCTCTAGATTAGCACGCATGCGAAACCAAAGCCTCGGGGTGATACAGCGGGCTTAATATTTCCTGACATCCACAGATATAAACTTTGTGTTGTTATCTTTGAGAAATAATAAAAATATGAATCCTTCATGTAATAAAAATGTTAACCATAAAACTAACGTAAAATGGCCCAGTGTGGGGGATTTAAAAGATACACCAAACCCGAAATTACCCTTTTAACCCCTCGAATGACATATTAAATAAAATCTTAAAATATACACATTACACACATTAATATGGGTGGCTGAAAAAGCGCAATAAATGTTAGAAAAGTCCATTAAAAAAGAGATGAAACCATCAGTAATTTAGTGAGACGTATAACGAGTTAAACCGCCATAAAACGAAATCTCCAGTCAGGTCCCAGCTCCAAGCACCTGTCATGGTGACTTTCGCCCAGCAACACATGTGCCACCCTCCCGAACCGAACCGAAATACGACTCTGTCTGTATTCTCGTATTCTTATTTGAAAATATATAAAGGGCAGGGGTAAATTCGAACAATCGTCGTAAGCAAAGGTGAGGGGATCCTCAGACAATGCACCCCTCGTTTTTCAAAAGATGCTATTGACTTGGTTTTCTTCTTGGCAAAAAGCGCACAGGTGCACATCACTATAGTTCGCCCTCCTACGTCATTCTGACAAGAAATTACGTCACAAACGTTAAAATCAGATTTACGACCCCTTAAACTTGGGTAAAGCGGGGTAAACAATAAAGATGGCCGTGCTGTTAATTATACCCCTTGTGTTTGCGCGAAGGTCACACCCTGTGGTGGATGCCAGACTCAGGAACATATCGTTAACTGTTCTTAATTGCCAATACAACTGCACTTTTAAAATATAGTTTTACGTCTTTAAACTACATAAACAATCATCTGATTTGTGGTAGAGTCGTGTTACTTCAACCTTTCCGACAGTTCGTTGGGGTTGTTTTTTTTAACGGCAGTGGAAATGTTCATTATCAACCAATTTTATTTATTATTTTAACCCTACGAACATGTGGCAACATAATAAATTATTCAGCCTGAAAAGTCTAAAGTTCTGATTTTACTTGAATTAATAAATAGTATATTTTATAAATCAAGTTTGTGATTAACTTTGTTGAGATGTGTATTTTGATTTAATTTAATTAATTTTCAATTGCTTAGTTATCGACTTTGACAAAGACACATGTGATTATATTGAAATTTCAGTAAAATAAATATAAACTGTTACGCGGTCTACTAAAAATTATAATATGGATGTCAAAAAAGTACAAAAACTACGAATTTGGTTTATTTATAAAATTTCCCAATCACGAATCTACCAAAAAAAAAACACGAGATAGCGGTAATTGGCTTAATAAACCGAATAATAATTAATCACAATATGACAATCAAGAAACGAAATACCGAACAATTCAATTATTTTTTTCTTTCTGGGTTCGGCAAGAGGAACAATATACGTCCCTATCGATGTCAAGCACCCCTAGTGGAGTACTCGCTAGGGCAAACTAAACAGGTTCATTAGTTCTTATCAACTCCAGCGCTGGTGAAAAATGTTCGAAGCCAATCGGGGAAAGACAATTTCCATTTCGAAAATTTGCATAAAGAATATGAGTGTATTCCGTTTGTACGGGCATCACTTCAGCAACGACGATACGTAATAATGATATCAAATCTTCATGGTTATTTTCAAACACAAAACACAAAAACTCACTTTAAAAAATAGCTACGTTATTATTTTTTATCTAAACCGATAAGCGAAATTCGGTTAGCTACGGAGAAAATTACATTTGCATGGATGAATATTAATAATGTTTCTTGTGCATTCCCAGGAGTTGGCTGGTGCATCATTAGATTTCCTGCTCTGAGGTCTCCCTCCCCACAATGAGTGAGTATTCAACCCCCTCCTCTATATTGGTTCTCTCCAACAAGACCCTGTTTCCTTCTGGAGGGGGTATTTACTCGCTAAAACCTTCCGAAACTTCGCGGTGACGAAATTTCACCCTTGAGACTTCAAAATAGGGCCCACTTCTATTTCCTTACTGAGGAAATCGACCACCATCGCTCCTCATTTTATTTATTTTATCTCGGTACTCGATTCGTAACCCGCTACTTACACGAAACACACAGGCAAATCTCGTTGATTGGATGCCGTAAAACAGAAAATATATTCATAGTGAAAGAAACAAATCAAAATATTACGTCCTTTGTGGATGAATAAAACTAAAAAGGAAATTGATAAATAATCTATGGCCCATCTGATTGTCGTCGCGATGGTATCACAACTTTTCCAATCCGGCCGAACGGTTTTCAGTCCGCTTTCAACACCGACAACGCAATCGCCTCATTTGAGGTTTTATGATTTTTTTCTTGTTTAGAGAGTAGGGTGTTTTATTTCAACACCCCACCCCACCCTCCCTTTAGATTACACTATTTACCCCCTCGTCTTTGTGGTGAAACACACAAAACAAGCAAGCTCTCTTATCTACAGCCTCCCTCTAATCAGGCATCCTTCCTGGACCACCCTGCGTGACGTCATACCCCTGTATGTCACCGCCACCCACCGCTCTTTATTTCCACATTAACCTATCAGTGGACACCCTTAAAAAACATTAGAATTAGACAAAAATCCTCAAAAAAACGTACTGTTTAGCATAACTTTTGTGAATTCCAAAATTTCGAAAAGCTCTGGATTTGTATATAAACCCAGCATGAGTCTGTATAATTGGAGTTGAGTGAGCTATTGAGTGGGAAAATAGGGGGAGAATAGGGGGGGCAGGTTTTAACTTTCTGGTCAGCGGCGACACAGCGGGGGAGGGGGGGGGGAGTGACGTCACGCGCGTCTCAATCATTGTTTTCTATTCAATGGAAACTAATGGACGGAGAGTGGAGGGCAGGCCTACTGTTTGTGTTGTCATAACAATCATTAGGCATCGCGCACGATAAACATGGCGCAGCGTCGTGTTTCAGATAAGCGAGTAATGGAACGGATATTATCGGATGAAATCGGATATTTCGTGATCATTAAAACGGAATTTGGCATGTGATTTTTTAAATGTTTTGGAAATGTAGTTGCGTTTTGAATTTACGCCGGACGCAAACTGCAGTGAAATGAATATTGAGTTGCATGTGCGTGGTGCCCGCGGCTATTTTGGATTCTAGGATCCATTACATTACGGACGGTGTTTTGTCCAAGCTGCAAGGACTGTTATGGCCGAGGGAATTGTTTATATTTCCAGACATGTTGGGTACAAACTGCAAAATTACATTAGTTCGTAATTTCTCACAGGTTGTTTCATCCAGCTTTTACATTGTTGGTACTAGTTGTGTTGTTCAATATAATATGATACAAACTCTATAATATTATCCTGCTACATAAAATTACTACCAGAAACCATCTACACTTTTTTGTGCAATAAGTTGGTTTTGTGGTGCATTAGTGCAATAGATTATTAAATAAGTCATGTTTTGAATGTGGAAAAATAAATTTTTTAAAGTGCTTCATTTCAAATTGAAGATTCTAAAAATTGAATGTAAAACTTAGATATTTTAGGTTATGATAAACCGGTTAAATGACGAAAAAAACGTGTTTAACTCTGACTCTGGATGTGGTAGGTTCGATTCCCGTCACTAACAATCCTGACTAGGAGTTTTCCTAAGTTTTCTGGGACAAACCCTTCACAATAATTACTCTCACACCGTATAGGTGTAATAATAACCTATTTAGCCACCGTGAGTCCGTGAGTGATACTGGTACAAACCAGTCGACTAGAAGAACGTATGATTTCCGTGGTCGTCGACCTCTATTGTCGCCATCTCCCCGTGTGTAGCCTACGCGCCACCCTTGTTATCAGTCCCTCTACTATCGCTCAGCCATACACGCAAGCAACAATTAGCAGTGGCATCCAGTAATTACCCGTCCATTAGCGTATTGTTTATCACAGGCATGTGAGCTATCTAGAGAATCATGAATGAAAGAGAAGATGAATGAACTTAGATGTGTTGAGGTTTCCTTGTAGGAAACAGTGAATCATGAGCATCTAGGACTAAGCATCCTACATTATGAGTAACTTACTGCATGCATACGCTTTCCGCAAGTGCACGAGTTATTTTATTTCTTATACATTGGAATAAATTTGAGTCCGTAGGATTTTTATTGAGTCGCCTTCTACCTAGTCTAGGAAACATTTCGTCTACAGTCGAAAAATTAAAACAAAATACAGTGTTCGGAAATTTTGTGCTCACAAATATTAACCAACAAATGTATGCATGCCATGGTATTTATTTACAATTCATAAAGACGATGTATAAAGAAACGAATGCAAAATTGGTAAAAAATAAGTTTTGAGTACCTGTAAATTTTGTATTTAGTTCTGTATATAGGCACCCGCAATATTTTTTAAATGACAAAAATTTGCCGTAAAAGTTAAAGTAGATTTTTTACACAAAATGTTGTTATCTGAAATTTAAACCCATCCAAATTTCAAAGAGGTATTAACATTATTTGATAAAGTTGCAAGTTTTGTTTTGAAGATTACTTTCATGCACTGAAAAAAATTGTAATTGGTAATTCGTTATTTGGTTCATTTACATATTATACATTTTTTTATGTGGCACATCACGGAACCTCAAGTTTACGATAATGTATGAATATATGTATGACTACAATGTACATTTTGATAAATAACAGTGAGATAAACCATTACATAAACCATACAGTTTAAATGTTGACAAGCGATAACTTGGTACTGTGTGTGTGAGACAAGATCTGGGGGTCAGAAGAACTTGATAATATATTATTCTTATCTCTGATGCGACCAGGGACAAACTCGTAGACGTGTGTTGATGATGTGTTAAAAAAGCAAAAAACAACAATAAAAACCTCCTCGCTCTTCCAACCAAGTCAGTTCACACCACGTGAGTGTGACACGCATCTCTCGCAATAAAAACTAGGATCATCCACTTCTTGCCCAATCTACTTAGTTAATAAGAGTGTTTTAAATAATTTCTCGTTCTCCCATGAAATATTAGTGCCGATTAGATTGAGTCAAACGCATAATTACGAAAATAATTGCTGTATTTTGTGAGTTATTACTCCCAAAGAAAAAAAGTTGTGTATTTTAAATACACCTTTTGCAATTTGGAAATAAGATTGTATTCTGAACACATCTAACAAACTGGGTAATATTTTCTTTTGACAATGTATGTTTTGGACCGGAATTCTTTGAAATTAATAATGAACTTCTTGAAAATACGAAGATTTATTTTTTCACGTAATTTTTTTAATTTTTTTAATTGCTGTCAACGAGAACAAAAAACCTGTAACTTTTCAGAACAAACCACAACTATTATCGTTGTCTGTGCAGTAGGCGATTCTATGTGGTTAGATTGGGAACGATAGTGTTAATTAGTGAACCAAAAGCAATTACGTGAAATGAATCCCCTTGCTTCATGATAGTTTTTAAACTCGCTCCCATCTCGTGTGAGTTAGTATCTTCATCCTAAGCAGTAATTAAACTAATTATCTATTAATAAATGAATAGGAAGCCACTAATCAATGATCGCATGTTATAGCTAACAACGGTGCTTCTGTATATACATTTCACAACGATACAAACAGCGCACGGCACAATCCTATTCGCAAACTGAAGTGTTGAAGTACTTTTTTAAAGTTATAATCTACTATTTTTAATCTGAGTGATTGCAAAGAAAATCATGTTTGTTTTCCTCCCCTAGTTTTCACGCATGCTTGGTGTCTATGTATATTGTATACACGTGTTCACACCCTATACCTACACGCACACAAACACAACCCACATACACACACGGATGCATCGTGCACGTTTTTACACCTTACACGCATACGCCCAGGCACGTGCTACCTGCAGGTACCTATACACACCTACAATACAATACTTGCAAAGATATTAGTTGGTATTGACAGATCGTTTGGTGTTAAATTGCTAATGGAGATAATGTTTATATGGGGTATAATAATATATTGTTAATTAATTTTCATAGGAATCAATTTAAATAAATATGAGGTAAATAGAAATTGAAATACATTCAATTATAATATTTCCTAATTTTCTGTCCTGCTGCCAATTTTTCAGTTCCTGCCCAGCCTGTCTGGCTTTTCCAACTTTCTTTTTCCTGGTGGGAAACCTGTGTAGGGAATTAGGTATAGGCTATTATGGAATTAGGGTCATTGTGAAGGAAATGTTCCAGAGATGTTATACAGGATTCAATCTCACGCACTCTCATTAATTCAGTCAGGATTGCCGGTGGCTGGTATCGGACCGATACCTCTCGCCTTACGCTTGAAGCTCCATCTGTGAATCCCCTGAACTAAAACATTGGTTTTCTGTGTTATTTAAATGACAAACCCGCACCACAAACGACGCCCTACGCCACGCGACGCGAATTTGAATAAATTTACAACCCCCCCCCCCCCCCCCGACCCCTAAACTTCCACATTCTTGGGTTGTTAATGCAGCTGTTACATACATACACAGCGTCTTTCCGGTCAACCACTTGACCCCACGTCCAAGGTCAGAGGGTGACAAACCCCGGGGGCACTTCCCCCCCCCCGATCATTGACCCCCCCCCCCCCCCCTCGATCGCAGGTGAGACAGTCATTCATTCCACTGTGTGACTCATGAAGTGTTGGACGCCGGAAGAGCACCCGTCTCGTCTGCGAGTTATGTTGTCTTTTAGAAAGGGCGGGAACATAGACAGGCCGCCATGTGTGAACATATCGCATTGTGACTCATTAGCCTAACTGTCAGAGCTAATTATATGCACAAGTGCAGTGTGATGACCTCTTAGCTTAGATTAGTGACAAAAAACAAGTGACAGAAGTGAAGATTTAAATTAATTACATATTTTGGCATAGGCAGACTGTTTATTTATATTTTGAGGATTATTTTTTTATTTAGACTTTAAAGTATATTCTCTACATAATTTGTAAAAATGTATTCATAATTACTAACAACCTACAAAACAGTTAATAAATCGTCAAAATAAATTAGCACTTCTCACTTCATAATTATTTTTGTGTCTAGATTTCGAAACGCCTTAAAATTTTCAGGCACTGACTTCAATAATGTTGTGAAATTATTTGTCAAACCCATGAATGTGACTGTTGTAAAAATTTCTATATTATCTTGTCGTTATAAAACAAGATTTCACACTAGGTTACACACTCCTCAACCGTACACATGTTTGCGTAATCGACAAACGTACACGATAACAATAATTGCAATTAAATGATATAATTATTAACATTATCGCTTCCCGTGATGAATCAGTATTAGTCTCTTAGTTCAGGTTCGACACTCGTATCGCCATTGTTGTTGTCACAAGCGTCAGGCCATTACCCGAGGTGTGATGACATGCTATCGGTGTCTGATCTTGTACATCGGTCTTGCACCAGAGTAATAAGAGTAACACACTCTGCACTTTGCACTGTAAGAACAAGGACTGGGCAAAGATGTCGTTACGATCGATATATGGGTGGATATTGAGTCGATATTTGAATTCCATGTCAAAATAGCGTAAGTAAGATATATATAATGCATACAAACAAATTAAAATCGGTGAAAAATTTTTAAAACTAGAAGCAGGATATAAATTTCGGAAAATGTAAATGTATAGAAGCATGTACATATCTAAGAAAATTGAATTGGTTTCTGTTAGATGGCGGAGGTGCCGCCCCGGACTTTTAAAAATGGTGGAGGTGCCGGGTTATCTAACGCGATATTTTATCAACCCTTTTTAGCCACACATTAAATGTAGCGTTCTTCTTTAATACAATTTCACTACTTTTTCATTTTCAATATGTTTTGCCAAAAATAATAAATATCGATATTTATATTGAAATTCTATTGCGATATTGATAATTTGAATGATGTCATAGCCCAGCCCAAAACAAATACAACCACCAATTCGTATGCGTTACTTTTGCTGACGTTTTGTTTTTAGGTGCATTTGTGTGTGCTCGTCATTCCAAGAGAGAGTTCAATGCGCGATAAGATTTTATTTTGGTATCAACTCGGCACCTCCACCAAGAGATTTAAAAGACGATAAGCTTGTAGTTGTGTTATTCTTCGATAATCTTTTGATTGTCGTTGTCTTGATAAAGTAGCTAAAAATTTAAAAAAAAATCATGCAAAATTTAAAACTTAATAAACATGTTTGTAATGTTTATTTTCTTGTTCGCCGACGCATACACATTCGTCTACGTATTTCGACTGAAACGTTATTTGGCTTCATTTTAAGTCGACTTCATGCAAATATAAAGTAACCGTAAATCGGTCTTCATAAACTGATATAAGCCATTTTAATTATGATTTTAGTGAACGTATAATGAAAACAATGTTTATGCAGGTCGTAAGTGTCAGAATATGAACGAAACGACTAAACTAAATACATAAATAGTTGCGTTTGAGCCCGCTTGTTTTAGTTTATGTGACTGAAATTACTAATTACTTTCTCAAAATTAAACCCCCACGATATTAAAATGTCAAAGTATAAATGAAATTACTACCCAGAGGCTGCAAGTAGACACAATCAATATTAGAATATTATTCCAGGCTTGCATCCATGCTCCCTGTGCATTATAAAAGCCATTAACAGCCGAAGCACCCATTCTGAGAGACATAAAATGGCGCCGTGCACCTGCCCTGCCTCTCACTGCTACCGCGATGTAAACACGCGTGGTGACTTATGAGAGTACACGCTGTTAAAAGTTACATTTCCTTTATGATAGGCACACTTTTACAACTTCTGGATTCGATAACAACTAACATCATCCGCTACTAATTGCTCCACCTAGCTATGTATGACTAATACACACATCATTGACGACGTTATCTTAATTTAAATTTTAAAACCTCTATTTTCAGGAGTTAACTAAAAAATGTTCCTCGTGTATGTCACCAATATGCATTAACATTATCAACTTGTGCATTGGGTTCATATTCGATAACTTAACGGCAGGCCTATAATAACTCCTTATAACGGTGCTGTTCCCTATTGCCCTCTATACCTTCACTGTACCCTACTTAATATTTACGTTTATTGTTATTGTTTTCGAATGTTACCCCCTTTAGATGGTCACGGATGTTTATTACATATGTTATTAAGCGAGATTTGCTGATATTTAGGGAATGGGTTAGGCTGCAGTGGGGGCTATTAAAATGAACAACAACAATTATCTGTCCCAGCGCTGATGGACAACGATGGTTATGGGAATTGGGCCCGAGAGACCTCCTTGCATGTGCGGTTAGCGTTCTCCCTCAGGCGATGAGCTTTTATGACTGAATGCTGATCCGGGATGGTAAATATCGGTTAGATGCAATGTTTTAATTAGCTACGGCAAGGGACGACCCTAATAGACGTAAAATATAGAAGGATCTGTTTAGTTTTTATTTTGAGTTTTGAAGATAGGGGAGGTTCGAGTTACTAAGCTGGAAGGGGGGGTACCCCCCCCCCCACTCCCCTGGGGTTCGGAGTCGCTAACAAGCCCGGGATTACTTCAAGGATTACATCTCGTGATGCTATTTTCCATGAATGTGTTTTTCATCCGGTACTAATTTAGTGGATGGATGCAGAAAGTGGATGGACGGGCGCATTTTTAACTTGCAATTTAGGGTAAGATTGGGATAGTTGGTATTGATTGCAGCTGGCAGAAGTGCCGGACAATCGCATTACAGCTGTTAGCTGCCCTCTTGGTCGCTTAGTGTGGGTGTCACTCCGTATCAGTCAACGCCAAGACAATTCGCAAGGTGACATTTAGGGGCTAAGTGGGATAAATAAGATAGAGGTGACTCAAGCCTGCAACCAGCACTGTGACACCAACACCAAAGTAAGGCGCATACAGGGGGATCTACGATCTACTCAGATTTTAATTTCATAGCCAATTATCACTATCACATATTATGCAATTTTAGTTTTTGTATTTTTGAACGTGATTTAGGCGTTTCAAAGTTGCAAATTTGCAAAATTTACGTCTTTGACGATCTGCTCAAGCTTTTTATATCGCCTTATCATCACACAATATCAACATTATCGCCATCACCTGCAATATAATTTTAAAGTTATTAACGTATTTTAGGCTTTACAAAGTCACAAGTTTGCAAAACCTTTCTTTATAAATTAGGGGGGAAATGTAAAAAAAAAACATGTAAATTGCTAAAACCACCCCTGATATTCATTCTGACACAGTATAGTAGAAGCCGCGTAAAGACCATATTTCCCCAAAAAACTCGGGCCCCCCCCCCCCCCCCTCATAAGTCAAGGCTAACTTTACTGGACGTGAGAGCTCTACTTCACTCTTCCTTGGATGGAATCTGAAGCTCTTCAGTGCAGATTGTCAGTGTCGGGAGTCGAACCTACAACCTTCAGGTCCAGCAGCCGCGCCCCCTGGACCGTCCCAGTAGGAACCTACCAGAGAACGGTAATCTATTATCCCACTAACTGTTGTGTAAACGTCCCGTAATGCGTGTCCCCGAGTCACCCCCTGGGCTGGCTCGTAGGGGCGCCCGTCATAATAACACCGCTCACATGGGGATAATAATCTACCAAGCCCGTGATAGTGTGATGGGTCCAGAGGATAGGCCGCTAGATCCGGCGTTCTGGGTTCGAGTCCTGACTACGGAGTAAGTGTGAGAACGAAAATCAAAACAACCATCATTTGGTGCATATTGGGATTACGGTATATGAACCCCTTTCCATCCACCAATAAGAAGAAAGAGAAAACTTCAAACCTAACATTTTAAAAAATGTTTCTCTTTGCAAGGTGACCGAAAAAACATAAAAATGCTGTAGAAGCCTACTGAGGGTGTGGTGTAATACCAAGTGCCGTATATAATAATATTATAATAAATAATATGATGATGATAATAATAATAATAATAATAATAATAATAATAATAATAATAATAATAATAATAATAATAATAATATTATTATATTATAATGGCAAGTTGAATTTTCTTCTTTTATGCGTTAACTATCAACGAAGAAAATGTGAAACTACTTTTTCAAATTTGAAATAATTACCACCCTACCAAATGGTAAACTCTTTAGTAGACGTCTTATTTTCTATACACTATAAGCTGATTGTTAGCGGAAATACAAATTTGGTCTTACATAGCTACAAAGTAAAAAGGTCCGTTTTTCGGGTTCTAACGTTGAAGGGCCGGGAAACAATGCTTATTATTAGCAACGTCAGTTGGATTCCAGTTAGCACACCGTTGAGTATTTCTCGGTAGAGGGTGAGCGATGATACTTTCACCCTAACCAACCCTTGGGTGCTGACTTTCTCCGAAACCCCTCGCCGAACAATCCAGGCGCCCAGGCGTCGCGGCCCCCAGCACCCAACAAGGTCTCCCAGCTAGCGAAAGGTGCCAGGAAACAACGTAATTTCTCTTGGATTTGGTGACCCTAAATTCTCGGAAGAGATTTTATCTGGGAAATATAAACCTTTCCAAGAAAACGAGCCCTTTGTTCTGAGAAAAGGGGTCGAGTATGATTAGGTTCGTCCTTGTTGATGCACCCTTAGCTAAGGATTTCCGGGTAGACGTTGGTATGAAAACAAAATACTTATCTATCTACTCATGCTTGTAATTCTTACAGCTCACCATCATTTTCAACGCACTTTTTTCAATCGTTATTTGCAATTACTTTATTAGTTTGCGGATATTTCTTTCCTAACGCTCATATTTTGTTGTTAGTTTTTAGTGTTCCTTTGTTTTTACAAGCACATACCTAATAATGGATGTACCCAAACAAGGTGCCATAGCTTATCGTTATACCACGCTTTTCATGCGCTCAAATTCAGTTGGTGGAGGTGTCGAGTGCATAAATATGCATCGTTTAGGGGGGGCTTGTTCCACCCTCTAACCACCAGGTTCACCAAGAACATTCTCCATTATGCCAGCAATGTCGTTTTCAACACACATATTTTCACTTAGGGAGCAAAGCTTACGTAACAACATTCTCGTCTAACATGCGTTACTTATTGAAATTGCTCTTCAACAAGAATTATCTACAATGTATTTGGTGACTGTGGGGAAACGGTGGGCGGGTTTTGAGTCATCTAAACTTTACACACGGGTACCCGTCACCTCCCCCACAACGAGACTTGAATGCCCGAAGAGAACGTATTTTTCTTTATGTATCCCTATTTGTACTTTCCATTCGGCACTTCCACAACAACGAGACGTTATACACTTCGCGAACTGGCGACTACAGATCAGGAATCAAAATTTGGAAAATTATTTGCATGTAATAAGATATTATAGTTTGCCATATTTTTCACAAAAATACAACACAACACCACAAATTTCACTGAGCTTGATGGCACCCGTTTCCCCAACTTCAAATCTCATTCGACTCTCTATCTGATCTAGGTGCCCGTTAGGGCGCCGCAGCCAAGCCGCGGTGCGCTACACACTCAAGCACCTTATACACCAAGCAGAGTTGGGGTGATTTCGAGGTGTTACCCAGCCGTCATGTAACGTGATGTGAACTTGAAAACTATCACAATCGAGGGGATTTAGGTACCTGACAACACATGCCAAATTTTATTGGGGTACGATTATTCCTTCTTGGTGAAAAAATGGCTTGAAACATGCTCAAAATCACTTTAAGGATGTTAGCTACTGCCTACTACTCCTACTACTGCCTACTACTGCTCACATCTAATACGTCGGCCCGCGATTCTGACCAGACGGGTGGGACTACAATGTTCATATTTCACATGGACATTAAGGTTATAGAATGATAGTCTCTTTTGAAAAAAAAAGTTGAAAAAGTTTGTTGGAAGGCTTCCAAATAAAGGTTTTAAAATAAGCCTTAAACACTTGGCATACAATCAACAAGTAACCATAGTTACTTGACACTTGTTGACGGTATAAGCAGAGTTAGGCGGGAAAGTGCGATACGTAAACAAATAGCGGACATTTAAAATTTTTCTTCTTTGTGTGGAACGAGAAAAGGTGTCATTATACTCTCATAAAACAAATCAGAAACCGTCCCTGGCCTAGGCCCAGATGTGGAAAATTATTTATAATGCAAAAGTGTAGGTCTAAAGTTCCATTTGGCTATAGGACTAGTAAAATTCATACTTACATTACATGTTTGACAAGCCTAGCCAACCCTATGCCAGCACAACATTGTTTTGATATGAACTTGCTCAACTGTTTGTTTACATAATTGCAACAATCAAATCATTTCATACAACTTGTCTTTCGTTTGGCCAGCGTTTATGAAGGTACTGCCATCTAGAATAAATATAGAACTTTTTCGAGCTCTTTGCTATACGCAAATCTTTTTAAAGTGTTTGGATTTCGTGATACTCTTTCAACCATAGACATCCTATATAATTGGCTAGACCAGCAGTCGGTGGTCCACTTCCGGTACAATTAGAAGCCATCTTAAAATGACAGTTTACATGTTAATCAAATGGGAGCGATTTGTGGCCAAATAGTTCTCAAGATTGCCGCCAGGTTGACAGGTAAGCATACTAGCCTTTAACACCAAATGATTAGTAAATTCCCTTATGCAATCACTTCGTATTGTTTCTTTTGTTTAATACCATGCTGCACAAGCTAAAACCATATCAAACAATCCAGTAAAATACTTTATTGCATTAAAAAAGCATAAATTAAAACACCAAATCGCCATCTTGAAATGGGCCGGTTGAGTCTTCAATTTGCTACGCTCGCGCCTGTGCGGAGGTATAGGAGACTGCTAATCTAGCCTACTATAGGGGTTTAATTAATATCAATGCTTTCAACTCACAACCCATGACGTTTTCCACGATACCGTTCAAGAATACCAATTCCTTCGAAAACGAAAACGACTTCGTTTTCAAATTGCGTTTTCAACTCATCTCCCACGAACTCAAGAATTGGGTCCAGTCCTTATACCGTCGTTATACCATGGTTATACCACCTATACCCAGGATGTACATGAATCCGGGTCTAGATATTTTACATCCTATATTGTTACTGCTAATACCATAGAATTTAAATCAACTTTGATAAAAATATTATATTTTAGCAAATAATTTTGTAATGGAACTTGAAAAAGTAATGAGATCACACACATAACAAAAACTTGTAGAAATACAGCCAAACCTTACACACTCAAAAGGAATGAGATCTAAAAAAGGGCCAAGCTCATCTACCCTTCCACATAAACGTACAGTGTCCCATAACAGCATCCTCGAAAAGCTTGGCAAAATAGAATTTGCATGTTATTACGTTTAAATTAATTAGAAAAAAAGAACTTGGATAAACTATTACGTTAAATTAATAATCGCAAATTCTATTTTGCCAAGCTTTTCGAGGATGCTGTTATGGGACACTGTACGTTTATGTGGAAGGGTAGATGAGCTTGGCCCTTTTTAGATCTCATTTCTTTTGAGTGTGTAAGGTTTGGCTTTATTTCTACAAGTTTGTGTTATGTGTGTTATAATAATCTGAGTAGTTTTCTGGTCCATAAATCATGAACCTGCGTCGTGAATCGTGCAACAAGTGCATCTTTAAATCACTCTGAAACGCAAGAAAACAAAAGAATGACGCCGTGACGTCAGACCTCGTGCAGCCAGGTGCAACACGACGTTCCAGAAGGCGGTGGAAGTCTTCTAGTTGTTGTTCCGGGAAGAGTGGATGGATGAATGCAGCGGGAGTTTGATTGACAGTACTGAGAACAAGGGCACCCAGAGGAATTATCTTGAGTGGGTTGGGTGCATTTCTTCTGCGTGATTAAGCTCGTTGAAATTTAAGTAAATACCCTGCTTCAATCTTCTACTATTATTGTAAACAGCATTGATATATTTCTTACGAAATACTGAAAGAGTGAGTTTTCTTAGAAGTGGGTGGGTGACGTTAGAAAATGTTGGGGCAGTGAGTGGTTGGGGAGGTGTAACAAGAGTGTCCACGAAAATTTGAGCAGTTAGGACACAATGATCAAATGAATACGTAATAGATTGAATCCCGTAACACGTCTAAAATGATTTGTAAAAATGTAAACAAAGTGTTTATAGATGCAATGAAATGAAATTGTTTCAAAATCAGATCTCAAAATGGTTGAATTTTGAACATTTAGAAAATACTACTTACAGATTTTGATCATATCTAGGAAATCTGAAAAAAGGTTTGTATTCTATTATGTAAAACAGTTATTTGCAAACGTAGAAAGGGTACATTCCAACACCATGTGGATTCCACATGGTGTTAACATCTTTAACATCTCAATTTAAATATGCATACCATGAATTATTTGTAAACAATTAAGTAGATTACATTCTGACAAAATACACTTGTGGGTTACCGTATTACTATACTTATTACTGTGCTTATTACTTTATTATATACTTTTTTCTAATGTGAAATTTCAACTATTTTTCAATTTATATAAAACGCATCAAAATTATTCCGTTTCATGTTGTATTTGTTATCTATGACTAACGAGTAACAACATACCACTACAACGACTGACAACGAGTAAAAAATTATACCTTTCTTGGAGAAAATTCCGAAAGTGCTTGAATCATGATTTCATTTGACATTGACTTATTATTTACTCTCTACCTTTTTAAATGATTGTTCGTAGGTTTGAAGGGTGCCCTGTTAGACTAGCATCGCAGCCTAGAGGCCCGTTCTTACCCTAGTAGCCAGAAACCTCGCCACTTCTAGGAGAAGCAAGCTGTTAGTTGCATCGCGGTTGCATAGGTCAGTTACACAGCTAATAACAGTTGTAAGAAATGGTGACTGATTGCCGAAATCTACGCATGTAAGCCTACGTAATTCACGGGAAGTTCTGTCGGACCGGAAGAAGCCAGATGGTCAGAGAGGTGATTTCTCAGAAGCCATGCATAATGTGGGTGACGGTTTTTTACGTGTTGTCTAATAAGCGTTACCTTGAGAAAAAAATATTCTAGGACAATCTTATTGTTTTGTTTGTCTTGTCGATATGTATGAACTAGGTGCTTGACATCGTGTCCAGCTTGATTGCACGGTGTTTCCTACTTACATATGCCGGTCTCTATAGTTGGTCATTGTTCGCTCGTCTATGGTATCGGCGCCTACAGGGTTCTCTTGGTCTGCATTAAATTTAATGTCCCCACTGAAATCAGTTATGTGACTGAGTGGGCTTAGACTCTAAATACGAATTAATTAATTTATATATTTTATAATATTTATTCATGCATGATAGTTATAACAAAACAACATTTCTGTCAATAATCACTGTTTACATGTTTGGTAGAAATCCGTTATTTCGTGTGGTTTTAATATTGGTACAATTTTTTTCTCTCATTATATTATGTTTTTATTCAATATCTCTATACACTACATTATATTATTTTTATGTTAAAATGTTAAGAGCCCAATGACTCAGATAATTTTGTACACACTGTATGCACTGCTGTACCGTTATTATAAGTTAAATAAACACCTTAAAAAAAATAGTGGGGGTATTCGACTAGAACAGCAAAGGAACGACTTCAATTCACAATTCAATGGCATGAACGGGAACCTCTGTTGTATTCGAGCCGTTGTCTGCACATGTACTTGAGCGTCCTCCAGCCCTTGTCTCCAGACCTCTAGCTGGAATTGGGCTCGACTGGTCTAATTGATTTATCAGGTGGAAATAACGAAGGGCGTCTCGACGCTTAGAGGGACGCCACCCGATAAGGCCGCCCCTCCCCACCGCACTACCCTTTGTCCCCGATTAGATCGACTGTCAGCTAAAGGCAACGCCCTTTTTTTATTTACGGTTCGTAGTTTTAAACGTTGTTTCTGGAGGCGCTAGATAAATTTTTGTTATGGTGTCTTTCAATGGTTTTTAATTATTCGTAATGTGTGGGAGGGTTGGCAATTTTGTGGGGTTTATAAAGAAATATTGTGATGAGAACGGAAGTAATAAACCATTATTTGGGAAACTTTTTTGGCTTTTTATGAGAACGATATTTTTGGGGTAAAATGCGGGAAACGAAAGTCAAACGCTACAGACCAGGGCCCCAAACTCAACCGTCCGTAGATAATACCCCTTATTAGGGGGAAAAATATCATAAATTTTATCGAATTAATAAAAAAAAGAAATGTACTATTGCAGAAGCGCATTTTTTTTTTTTGAACCCATTTCATTTTTGGGGGAATTTCCCGTGAAAGAAAGTAATAATATTTGTTTATGGTTGTTGAAGTTTAATTGTGTAAAGATTTTTTTTTTAGATTTTTAGAAAACCTATATTTAAAAACCATACCCCTTTTAAAAAACTCTTTGCAAAGGACAAAAATTTAGACAGAGTATAAAATTATAAAAAAATATATTTTTGAATGCAACGTTGATTTAAAAAATAAAAACGTGTGAGAAGATTTTTTAATAAATTGTTGTTGTTTGATATACAAAAAAATTTGTGCCCACGGGGTATCTAGTATCTATTTCCCCCTAACTTTTCCAAATTGCATTATTAGGGTATACTCGGGGGATGACCAATAAACCAATGGTCGTGTGAGGATTTGAAAATAAATTTTAAAACCCCCCTAGCCCAAATTTTTGTTTGAAAGCCTAAGGTTTGTCTTTTCTTGGAGAACTAACCTCAAAAATTTGAATAGTGTGTTTCTGTCATTTGATAATACTTTTTACAATTTTCCTGGGAAAAAGTATATAGGGCCTCACCCCTATCATTTTGCTATGGGGAAAAAACGCACTCGGGTTCCCCCACCATCGGCTCGCCCCGGGAGGACAAAGGGGGGGCAAGCGATCGAGATGAATAAAATTGAGAGCGGGGGGTATACAATAGTGCCCCAAGGGTTTTCTGTTAAACGGGTACCTGATATATAAATATGCGGGGGTTGCAGTAAACTGGCCCAACGATTTACCTGGAAAGGGTTGCGTAAATCACCTGGGGAGGGCGTCATCAATCGTTTGAGTGTACAACCGCCAGACAATTTTGCGATAAAGCGTTTCGCGT
Organism: Sweltsa coloradensis; assembly: GCA_024449915.1. NCBI lineage: Eukaryota > Metazoa > Arthropoda > Insecta > Plecoptera > Chloroperlidae > Sweltsa > Sweltsa coloradensis. Next base: position 130,799 of record JAMZAV010001478.1, on the reverse strand, counting down.
CGGGTTGTAGCGGGGCGGGTGGGGGGGGGGGGTAAGGGGCTAGGATTAATTTAATAAAAACCCCCCCCGCCATAAGCATTCGGATTTTATTGTTTTCGGCAATCAAATTGCTAAAGTCTAATCTTTGATTTTCCAAATGAAAGTTACTTTTTTTAACCAAATCTCTACAGTAAAAAAGTTACAATTTTCGAGTTTTTTTGGAATGGGGCCTTTTTAAACCCGTTAGATCGTAGAGATACGTGTTTACGTGAAAAATTTGGTGAACATTTTTTAGTAAAACGCCAAAAAAATGTAATTTTACTAAAAAAAATAAGTTTTTTCACCGTAAGAAACTAATGTACTTTTGTATTTGGCAAAATTTAAAATCCCGTTATTCTCTTTTATCATTTAAGTCAAAAAAACACCCAAATTTTAGGATTTCGATAAAAAGATGTTTTACAAATGTTAGATTTAAAAAATGAATGCTAAAATTCAAAATTTCTTTTCCCATAATGCGCTCTCTACCTGGGGGATATTGGGGTAAAATCAGCTTTTCAGAACCAGCACTTATCTGATGGGCCTACTCAACGCGTTTTTTGTTGCTTTTGTTGGATGAGAAAAAACGACTTTTAAATGTGGGATCTCGTCACGCTAATCATTGACATTGGGAAATAATCCTGATTATATCCTAATTATGGGTGCCATTATCAATAATTATTCCCCAGGGGGTTGTCGCGATTTTTCCATTGGCGGAACCAGAGGACGGGTTGGGTTTGGTTGGACGGGTGGTTGCCCCCCCCCCCCCCCAACCCCCAATTCTTGAGGTTTCTTTTATCGTTTGATTAATATTGGCTAATTTCAAACATTATTATCAAATACTCTCATTGCTTTTAAATGTTTGGTTTGATATTTTTTTAAATTTTTAAAGTTTTTTCCCATCGTAATGTGACAACCCAGAACGCTTTTTTTTACTTGGATCAAAAAAGGGTCGTATTGTGTCACTATAGTGTCCCTTCCAAAACATATTATAAAGTAACCGAAGCTTTTTTAAAAAGTGACTTTGATTAAGCGGGAAGCGAGCATTTCCCTTTGACTCTCCCGGGAAAAAAATATCACGGGTTTTTTTTTGGGTTTTTTTTTTTTTTTTTGTTTTTTTGTGTGTCTCGCCAAAACGTTCGAAGGGGTTCGGATCGAGTTTAAATTTGGACCATCCGCAAGTTTCGATCTGATTAAATCCTTTAGTTTTGTGGAAAAAATCTTTTAAAAATTTAAAAAGTTACTTTAAAGTTAATCAAAGTTATTTTTAAAATAAACGGCAAAAAAATCTGAGGGGGGCCAAAAATATTTAGAATGTCCGTTCGTTCACAAATTTGTAATTTTATTTTGATCCGATAAGTATTTTTTGTAAATTACTTTTTAACAAAAGTAACGTACCATGGCAACAAAAAGTCGCACGGGGTTTTTCTGGCTACTATGCACTGCCACCTAGAAGAATCAAAATACTATCGGGGACAGTGTATTTTTTGTTCCCAAGAGTTAAAATTTTTCCCGGGAAAAATGATGTCAAGTCCTCTAGGGGGCGGGATTTATCCCAAAGAAAAGGGTTTACCCAAATACCTGGAAATAAAAAATAATTTTGGGAAAACAGGCGCAATGGCCGAACGTCGAAAATTTTAAAAAATTTAAAAAAATGTGCAATTGGGTCTAGCTATGCTGCACGTGCTCGTTTATAAACGCTTCAACGAGCTTTTTCCTATTTATTTATCTGCGTGATGGGTTTTCTGCATTGGAAATTATTCTCTCTGTAATTAATTTTTTCATCACTGTTAGGATGGGGCTTTAAAAAAAAAGATACAACAAAAAGGCATAAAAAATTACAGTTATTAAAATTTTGGCGTTTTTTTAAAATTTTGTGAAAAAGGGCTTTTAAATTAAATTTAAAAATCTTTTTTTTCTTTATAGAGGTCTAACTGCCCGCGCCTCTCTCTCCTCTCTTCCACCACAAAAAAGTATATATTTTTTTATGAACTACAATAGTTTTATTTTTTAATATTTCACGAACAAGGGCGATGAAATTTTTTTTTCGCGTAGGTCAAAAGGAAATGACCTCCCTAGGGCATAGCATAATACTCCCCCAGTAATCAAGTTATTTTTTTAGTAAAATGGTTTGAAGCCTTCTGGGTTACACACTTCATGCGTATTGCATGCATATAATATGAAACTAAAGTTTTTTTAAAAAAAAATGTTTTTTTTCTGAAAGTGCCTGGAGGGGTTTAAACAATGTGGACTCCCCATAAATACAAAAATTATTGTAAAAAAGCGGATTTTTTTTAAATTTTTAAGAAATTAAATTCCCGGTTTGATTTGTCCTTTAAAAAAACCATTCAAAAAAAGACAGTTTAACCCGACATAATCGGGGCCAAAATTTACTCTCCCCGTGCTAAACTCTATCTACCAAAATCATTTTTAAAACCCGTGCTTTTTATTTTATGGAATCCCTTTCCCCTCTAGATATCAAAGATGCTCCAAATTTAAAAAATAGAATAAAATATCTTTTTATTTAAAATTGACTTTAAACAAAAGGTATTCTTAAAGTCCTCCCATATTTTATATAAAACTTTTGCTTTTTTATTGAAATTATTGTATCCTTTTTTTTTTTTATTTGTAATGAAGGAAATCAGGAATAACTGCTATAGGGCTATCCCCTCTCTGATCTTTTAGCCTTTTTAAGTTTACATGATTTAAATTTGTTGATAATAATAATAATAATAATAATAATAATAATGCGTAATGTTTTCGTGTTGACTGATAAGTGGGAAATTTCTTTTTTACCTTAATTTAAAACTCAACGCATTTTGCAATGTTGTCCACAGAGCCCCCAAACGATATGTTTCTGGGAAAATAAGTAGTAGTTTCATGCTTACAAACTTAAGTCTTCCCCAAAAACTTAATCTGTATTTTGGATCATATTATATAATTTAGCGAGCGGCTATAGGCCTAAGTTATACATAAAAAGTGGGGGAAAGTACCGGTCAACGGGTCCCCGAAGAAAAATCAAAAAAAAACAATTATTTCTTCCCACTTTAAAACTCGTTGTTGGGGGAGGTTCCGGTAAAAAGAGGGATAAAATTTTTAATCGTTTTTGACGGAGGGAAAACGAAAAAAATGATACATACTGGGAATTTCGCTCGCAAATTTGGTTAAAAATGGAAATATTTTCACAATTCGTGTATATATTAGGGGATCATATTAAAAACCCAATCTTATTTAATTCAACAGTTTTTATAAGACAAATGGTCCCTCGTCAGCTAAATTTTTCTCTTTTCCGCCCCGTCAAATCTGTCGTTTTCATACTCACGATGAAAAATACTTTTGTGGGCATTGACGACTCAAACAGAGTTGTTAATTTAAAATTACTGGTGCAATTTCCCTCATTAAAATTTTAAAATTTTGTTTTTAAATTAAAAAAAAATAATTGTATTTAGAGTCTACCCACTCAGTTATAAAACTTTTTTTCAGGGGGACAGTAAATCAAAAGCGACCAGCAAACCCAAGGTCCCGACCCAATCGCGAGTGAGTGAAAACCCAACCCCAAGATCGATATTTTTATGGGAAATGTAGAAACGTGGTATGGACAGGGGAAAAGTATAATGTACCCTTTGGGGTGCGAATACCCGCGAAAACTCAGAATCAAAAGGGCCGATTCAGCTTGGCATTGGTTGACAAACGACAACAAAATGTTTTGGGTTTTAAGAGTGCATCAACTTTGTTACCAAAAAAGTCCATCAAGAAAAAATTGGGGTCAGTTTGGTTTAAAAATTAATAAATACGTTGCACAAACCAAACTGTATTTTTTAGTTTACTCTGGGGGCCTAATTTATAACATTGGGGCTTCCCGGGAATAGTTTAAATGGTGTAACTTTTTTTGGGGAAAATGATATTTCTCTACACGGCAATTTGTGAAGATACTTCACAATTCACAAGAGTGGAGTGGGATGAATCATGACTTTTTTTTGTCGATATTGTTATGAGAACGATAACTTTTTTTTACAGGATAGGCTTTCATTTTAATAAATTTGTTTTTTAAAGTTAGAAACTTTCGCGTTAAAAACCCCTAAAAAGGACATTTTATGTTTTTTGGTGAAACAAAAAAATGTTACTTATTTTTTTTTTTATTCCTATTAAATCGCTAAACCGTAGCAAATGCAAACCCTTTAGGGATTTGGCAAAAAATCTCGTGCTGGCCCCTCCCACCACGGGTAAGGGGTCGAGGGGGTTTTCCACCAGTGGGGGCGGAACAGGGGGAAGGGGGCTGCCCCCCCCCCCTACTTTTCATCCATGGGGGCATAGGGGGGGCAGATTTTAGAGTTAAAAAATCAGACTTTACCTTTTTTTGGGAAAGCAACCGTCATCCGACTATTTTTTAAAACCACCACCCGTCTTGTATTTGTGTTGGTCACTCATTCAAAAGATGGCACGTTCAGACTCACGTTATCCAACATCCTTTGAATATTTGCTGAGTTATTTGGAGAGGGGTTTGGGATTTGGTGCGCTGTTGCATCGTTTGGTTCTTTGTTCATATTTTGGAGTGGTGTAGTGACTGTGATTAAGCGAAGTCCGAAGGGAAATGGAAAAAAATCCCTTTGGAGTGAAGAAATGTGTGCAATGAAAAGTAAAGTCTAAGTGTGCGTTATTTTTTCGTGTTTTATGGTTTTTTAAAGTTTTAAATTGAATCATAATTTTAAATACAAAACGTACAAACACCTTCATTCATATTTTTTTTTAGAAGGGGGTAAAACAAAAATATTTTCCTTTGCTTCGTCATTACATACATAAAACAATTTGTTGTAATTTTTAAAAGGGGCCATTTAAACGTTGATTTTTTAGTTTTTTGACGCAGAAGTTGATGTAAAAAAACGTTTACGAGTCCGAGTGCATTTAAAGCATGACAAATTTAATGTATTTAAGTGAATTTTTTTTCGCCTAAAAGGGCCCCCGGGCGGCTGGGCTTCGCTCCAGCCCCTACTGTACCAACAAAATCTACTAATTTTTCCCCCCCCCCCCCCCCTAAACTTTCAAAACGTTCGACGCGCCGGTTCTCACGTCTGGTCGTCATCTTTTCGTTTTTTTCTGTCGTGTTCGTCGGGGGGAAGTCGTCGGGGGAAGGGGAAAAAAAGGGCCCCGACGACCGCCAGAACACGCCGTAGGTTTGGGGAGTTTCGGAAAATATACTCCTCTACTAGTATGTTTGCGAGAGGGATTTTATCTCTTTCCCGTTTTTTTTACGATTCAAAGCCCCCTTGGCAAAATTCACCCTGGGCCGAGGGAGAAAGTTTCCAAAAAAAAACTTTTTTATATTTTCTCCAATTTTAGAATGAAAATTCTTTACGAAAATTTAATTATATTAGTAAACAAAATGTTTTTTTTTATCGCAAAAATATAAAAAATTTGTTTAATTACTATTATGATTTAAGAGTAGTTCAAAGTTGATAAAAATTTTTTTGATTTTTTTTTATCAATAAAAAGCTGCCGAAACGGTTTTAGGGAATAGGTTTTAGGAAAAATTTTGATGTTTACATGTCGGGGGTGAATGCTTTAATATCAATAAAATTTAAATTTCCTTTTAAAAACCTTTCCCTTGAAATAACAATTTTAAAAAATCCTTTATAACATAGTTAGTCGCGCTATCCAGTCAAGCACGCGCGTCATTGGTTTCGTAAGCCTGGCAGGCGACGGTACCCAAATCAACGGGGGTCGGGCCTTCTGGCGTGGGGGGATTCAAACATGTCTATACTTCGTTCCTTTTTTCCTAACCGTGCGTTGACTTTAGTATAAATAATACACGAATCGTACCACTGCGTTGTATTTCGTAGTAGGGTGGTGGTTCACTGATATGCTTCCAAAAAGATCTACTAGCTACAGTTTTAAAGGGCTTGTGTTCACAAAAAACAAAAACCCAAAATACAAAAAACATATTTATAGAGATGATCATTAAATCACAGTTTTTTTAAAAAGAAAATTTTTTTTTTTTTTTAATTTTTGTTGATGCATTTTTCCTCTTTTGCTATTTTTTTTGATCGTTTTTTGGGGTGCAAATTTTTTTCCAAAAAAGTATCCCATTTGGTGTTTGAATTTTTATTGGGGCTTACCTCATCTTTGACTATAGAATTGTTTTTTTGAAATGGATTTTAAATTTCCTTACATTTTACGGGTTATTATTTTTCCGGTATTTTTGTGGTATTTGCCCCATCAAAGAAAAAACGAACTTTAATATACAAAGCATAGTTTAAAATACCATCCTATATCAAAGATAATGTAAGCTACAAAAAAAATATCAGCCATCCAAAGGGTATACTTTTGGAAAAACTTAGCACCAAAAACGTTAAAAAAAAGTACAATAGAAAAAAAAGCATCGAAAAAAAAAATCAAAAAATATATTTTGAACTTTTTAAAAAGGCTGTGATTAATGATCATACTCTTAAAACACGGTTTTATGTATTTTTTGGTTTTTGGGTTTTTTGGGTGAACCCACCTTATTTTCATGAAAATTTTTTAAATTGAACTAGATGTTTGCCCATGAACGTTCTGCTTGGGCAGTGATGCAATTCTATAACATAGTGTAGAAATTTTGAATTCTGTGCTAGCCAATTTTCTTTTAAAAAAATAAAGTTTCCCAACATGTTTGCTTAGCGTTTAGCGTCCGACTCTGAATATCCCTAGTCATAAACCCCTAAGAAGGGCATGAATTGCACCCTGTGCAGGCTACCGGGAAAATTTAAAAAATTATTTTTAAATTCGTATTTAAAAAATAACCCCAATTTGTGAGAAAATTTTTGCCGAGAAAAACGGTACTCGGCACGTTGTAAGCACTCAAATTAAGATGTACAACCTCTGGAGAAAAATTGAATTACATATGCAAATTCAAAAATTTCACATGATACAGATATGTTTTTTCAGGACACAACAAACAGAATTTTTTATTTTAAAAAACCCTACTAATCCCCTTTGTTAAGCGAAAAGTCAACGCGACGGGAGCACCTCTTCTTGTTCCCTTTTGCGTCGACTTATGCGAAAACCATGGTGTTTTGAGGGTTTATTACATGCATGATTTTTTTTAATAAAAATTTTTCGCATAAAAATTATGTGCCACGTGCATTTTAAATTCGTGTATGTATTTTAAAATTTTTTTCTCCAGAGCGGTACTCTTAATTTTTCGTGCTTACGAGCGTCCCGGTACATGCTTGTCTCGTAAAGACTCTTAAAGCACTTGGCTATTCTAGACGATGATGGTGGACGAACGATGAAATAAAGGGACGATTACGGAAACCCATCCCTTATGCGGATTCAACTCAAGCTCCTCGTAAAACCATACGCTTCGGACCGGCCCCCTATTTTTATTATACCACCGCGGACAGCGTTTTTGTGAGAAAACCGGGGGACAATCTTTTTATTATTGTTTTTTTCTATAAAGTCTCTTTTTTGGATGAGCAAAAACCCAAAATTTTTTTAAAAATTATTTTTATAGATTTTAAAATCAGTCTTCTGGTGGTCTAACGTGGGGTTCATATTTGTCTTTACAATTATTGTGATAGCTAAATAATCACATTTTCCCAAGATTTTAAATGGGAGTGAATTTGACTATGTCGTTATTGTTTATGGAGGAGATATACAAACAGTTTTCATTTTTGTTCTTTTAGAAATTTTTTCTTTTTTTAAAAAAAGGTAAATTTGTTTTCTTTCCTGTTTTTCCGTTGAGTCAAAAAAAAATGTTCCCAGACGCAATCTTGTGTAAATTTTTACCAAGTAATCGAATGCATTTTTTTATCATCGCAAGTATATAAAAAAATAGCCTATTTTTACTTATGAGTCGTTCAAATTTTGATAAAAAATTGATTTTTTTTTTGTGAAATGCCCGACAAGGAAAGGGGTTGACTGACGACAGGGTTTATGTTGAATAATAATACAGTTTTTAGCAAAAATTTGAAAATTTGAAAATGTTTACATTACGAGGTGAGTGAGTTAAGATCAAAAAGTTTTTCCCTTTCAAAACCCTTCCTTGCAAAAACGAATTTAAAAGACCTTTTAATCATAGTTGAATGTCGCGCTATCCATCAATCACGCGCGCTCTTGGGTTCGAAAGCCGGGCAGAGCTAGGGTAGCCAATCAACGGGTGGGTCTGCCTTCTGAGCGTGGGGGTTTAAAAAAAAATGTTTTTTTTCCCCCACGTTTAAAGCCCCTTTTTACTAACGTGCTTTGATATTTTAGCAAAAAAGTAATAAACAAATTTTAAAAATTGCGTTCATAGTAGGGGTAGTGGTAACGATATGTTATTTTTCTTTTAATATTAGAATCCAACCTGTTTGCTTCCCTTTGCGCTAGGCCCCGGTTGTACTGGGGCTCACAGTCTTTGATCCCCACAAGAAAAGGCAACATAAAATTCTTCACAAAAAAAATCTACAAATCAAACTTTTTTCTTTTTTATACACAGTACAAAGTCTGATTAATTTATCTGTGACTTGTTGCTACGAAGACTCCAAAGCTATCGTGGTAATATATCATAGTAGAAGCAGCTATTATGTTCTATATTCAATGGTAGAAGCAAAGATTATGAAGAAGGTTGGCATACAGTGATGTTTTGATAGATAGTTAAATTGAACATTCTTCATTTAGAGATTCAGATGAACATATGACAACATGATAGGAACAAACCAACCATCTCCATTCTCTCTTATCGCGCACGGTGGATGAAGTGAAAATGTCGAATTCTATGGTAGGTAGCCTATATTCAAATTTTTAATTACCCGAATAAAGAAAAATTTGATTCTTAGTCTGCAAATTATCCATTATTGGGTGTAGTTACCTCAATTCCACTGGTTTCCTACTTTTAAAATTTGAATTAAAAATAATTTCATTAAGTATTACAGCAAAACCTACATTTGTCACCTTATTGTTTTTCGATTTAAACTGTAATAGTGAAGTGGCCTGTTTCAATGGCGTAAATAATGAAACTGAAATGTTTGTCTACAAAAACATGGTGTATCACACCTATAGAATACTCTAAAAATGCAATCAAGTTTTTAAAAAATGTTCTATACTTTGCGTTTAATAATTACGTTCAAATATGATTCGTATTTTTTAACATCACTGGCTCGAGGAGCCACGATGAGCATCTAGGAGGCAGTGATGTTAACAAGATGTAAACTACTAGGAAAACGCTTAAGTCCCGCCGCGTTGTTGGATGAGCGTAAAATTGTGAAATTTAGCTGCCATGTTTTGCGGATTTTTTTTTGTTCGTGAAAAAAAACAGAAATTTGTTGAAATTTTTTTTAAAATTAAAAACAAAATTTAAAAAAAAAAATTAACTTTTTTTTTTAATTAATCGTAATTTTAAAAAAGGAAAAAATCGTAATATTGAAATTTTCATACGAAAAAAATTATTTGATTACGCCAAAATTTTTCACAATATATTAATTCTTAAAATTAAGGTTCGGAAAAAAAAATTATAATCGATAAGCATGTAGGTGTTATAAGCAGAAGAAAATTAAAAAAAAACGTAAAATTGCGATTTTCATGAGAATAATTTTTTGATTACGCTCAAAAATTTACACGAAAATAGAATTCATAAAATTAAAGGTTCTGTGAAAAATCATTACAATCGGGTAAAGCATGTGGATTTAAAAATCGAAGAAATTTTTAAAAAACGAAAAAAAAACTAAAAATTTCGATTTTTATGGTAAAAATTTTTTTGATTGCGCTAAAAACGTGGGATTTAAGTTTAGAGATTTCGAAGGCCTCCAGAAAATTTCACGCAATTTGGGGTTCGGTTTTGCCGGAAACTTGTTAACAAAAAGACAAAAATACAATAAATAAAAAAAATAAAAAACCGGGGTTTTTTTTTCCCCTGTATGAATGAAACTTCGCTTCGCCGCTACGCCATCCAAAAATTTTAACACTCAAACGCATTTAGATATAAAAGAAGGGGAAGCCACGTCCCTTTTCGCACTCTTAAAACTTAAAATTTACTTTTCCAGTAACGATCTATGCAAATTAGGGAAAAAAAATTGGCAGAAATATTATATTAAAACATAATTGGGAGTAACAGGAAAACGCTTAAAATCCCCCCGCGTTGTTGGGGTGAGCGTAATTGGGCATTGAGCTGCCCTATTGCGTTATGAGGATTTTTTTGTTTTCGTGACAAATTTTTACAAAGTCGAAATTTTTTAAAATTAAAATTAAAAAAAAACAAAATTTAAAATTATTTTTTAAATTTTTTTTTTGAAAAGTATTTTAAAAAAGAAAAAAAATCGTAAAATTGCGATTTCTAAGAAAAAATTATTCGATTGCGCTCAAATTTTTCAAAAAAAATTTAAATTTATAAAAATTAAAGGGTTTTGTGAAAAATTTATTTCAATAGGATAAAACAGTGGGTTATAAGTCAAAGACTTGTTTTAAAAAAAAAAAAAACCTGTAAAATTTCGATTTTCATGAAAAAATTTTTTGATTGCGCCAAATTTCACACGAATACTTAAATTTATAAATTAAGGTTCTGTGAAAAAAAAATTAAACGAACTAAGCATGTAGGGGTTTTTAAGTCGAAAAAAAAATTTAAAAATCGAAAAAAATTTGTAAAATGGCATTTTCATGAAAAAATAATTTTCCGATTGCGCTCAAAAAAAGTGGCAGTTCTAAGTTTAGAGATTTTGAAGGTCCCTAAAATTTCATCGCAATTTGGGTATCGGTTTTTTGCCGAATGTGTTAACAAAAACCCCAAAAATACAAAAGAAAAAAAAAAAAAAAAAAAACATCGCGGATTTTTTCTTTGTGTAGTGAAATGGAATCTTCGCTTTGCTCGCTACCCCTCGCTACGCTCACCAAAAAAAGTTTTGGCTGTATTTTACAAGATTTTGTATGCAGAAATATCATTACTTTTTTAGTTCCGTCGCAAAGTATTTCTTATTTTTTAAAAATAGAATAATGTAATTAAAACGTAAAAACTGCTAGGTTTTAGCAACTAAACAAAAAATTTTTCAATTTCATTAATCGATAAACACCCCGTAGGGGTCCCATTGATTATGGAAACCAACCCGAAAAAAACCACCTCGCGGGGGATCGAACCCCCGTCTCCCCAAAATTTGGTTGCAACAATCCGTTCCGATGTTATGAAGTTAACCCCTCTCCTATCTTTGGGGTAAAAACCCCGACTGGCAATCTGGAGACCGGTTCGGTTCCCCCCTTGGGGTGGATTTTGTAATTTAGGTTTGATTTCCAAAGAATTGATTAAAAAATCTCTTGTCCCAACACTTGCTTTTTGTACACTTGTTGGTAATTTTTGTCAATTTTTATTTCCTTGTTTATTATAAGATCCATAAAAGGCTTATATAAAAAACCTTTTTTCGATGCCTTCTGGGAAATTTTGATAATGAATAGGCCCAAAAATTTAGTCCGCTGATATATGGCATGCCTAATGTGTCTGATAAAAGCATCATGTTTTTTTTTACGGTTACGACGCGATCCTCGACGTAGGGCATGGCTTTTAGGCTAGTGACTGTGTAACGCTATCAGTTATTAAAAGCACGACTAAAAATAAATCTTTCATTTTTATGAAATAAGCTGCCTTTAAAAAAGGTTGTTCCCTTTCAAGACCTGGGTGTTCATGTCTCTAATTGTGTTTTAATGATCACCTTTTTGACTTTTAAAAGCACAAAAATTCTCGGTTTTATCAAAAGAAAAATTTTGTGGCTACTGGTACTTTTCACCCAAAACTAGGACAAGAAAACTTACCCTTGGTATAGGCTGTACGTACCATCCTTTATTCGTCCCCCCTTTGAACGGAGTATTGTGTGGAAACCACTCACGTCCCAAATTTAAACAAGTTAAAACGCATTCAACACAATTTTTTTAGTTTTCTTTGTTTTCCAAAAAAATAAATTTTTACCCATCACTTTTTTACACTTTTCAAAACATACGCTCCAACGCTTTTTATCAAGTCGTCGTGCAACCTAAGTAATTTTTCCCAACCCAAAAACTCCATAAATTTATCGACTAGGACCAACTTTAAAACATAAAAATTTTATATCATCAAGATTTACAAAAAATCACATCCCCTTCAAAAATTCCCCTGTGCTGTATTGATGTTTTTACATTTTCTCCGACACCGAATTTAGACACCCAAACAAAAAGTTAGCCATTCACCTTTTCACTATTTTTTATTTTTTAAAGTCAGTGGCTTTTTATTCATCAGGTGTTTTTTAGGTCGTTATTTTTACATTTATACTTTTGTTATTCAAGTTTTAATTATTTTGTTGTAAAATTTTTTATTTGATAATACTTGCTCATGTATTTAATGATTTGGGATATTTACTGAACTTTACGGTTTTAAAAAAGCTGTTTTTCCAGTTTACTGACTGACTAATTTAACCCTTTTTTCACCCTTTTTACTGTTTTTTTTTTTAGTACGCAGTGGCTTTTATTTTCAGGTTTTTTTTGGTCGTTTTTTACATTTTACTTTTGTTATTCAAGTTTTAATTTTATATTTGTTGTAAAATTTTTTTTAATTTTATAAAATTGCTCATGTATTTAATGATTTGTAATCTATTTGTGTTTTTAAATTGTGACGAATTGTTTTTAATTGTTTGGATAGTTACAGACACTTGACGGTAAAAAAGCTGTTTTTCCAGTTTACGACTGACCATTTTTTTCCTTTTATCACCTTTTCACTAGTTTTGTATTTTTGTACGTGGGTTTTTATTTACAGGTTTTTTTGGTCTGTTATTTTTACATTTATACTTTTGTTATTCAAGTTTTATTATTTGTTGTAATTTTTTTATTTGATAATACTTGCTCATGATTTAAAGATTTTTTATAAATATTTTTATTTTTTTAATAGTGGTGAATTAATTTTAATTTTTATTTACTGACATTGTGGGTTTAAAATACCCGTTTTTTAAGAAATTTTAAATATTTAAAATAATTGCTTACAAAAAAAGTTTTTTGTAAAGTGAATGATAGGCAAGCATGATAAAAAAGCGGTTTGAACGAATTGATAAAACATGATTAAACTTGCTGCTGCATGAGGTTTGCTGGTGATTTAACAAATTTAAAAAAACGTGCACGATACAATAAGTTATGATTTTTTGAGAATCTTAAAAATAAAAGGGTGGGGTGTGTGAAAGCACGATTTAACTTGCTGCTGCATAGGTATTGCTGACAATTTTTCGAAAGGGGGATAGGATTTTAAAAAAATAGCGTAAAGTTTGTGTTTTACCATTTACAACGCGCATTTTTTATCAAAATACAAAGTTTAATGTGATTTTATAGCAATATTCATAAACGTGCAATATGCTCGCAAAACCCAAAAAAGATGCTTTGCACACCTAATTTGATCTTGCCCAATCATTAAAAAAATTTCAATCATATGATAAAGGCGACTACATTTTTAAATTCTATTCAAAGTTATTTAAGCCTATTAACAAAATTTTTAAAGTAGTCAACACATTTCCTTTTTTTATTTATCTCCCTTCAAAAAAAATATTTTTCTTTTTCTATTACTATTGGCCCATCAATTTATTTTCCCTTTTAAAAATAAGGGAAAAAAATAAAACATCAAACACCTGCATAAACTCTTTAATTTAAATTTCAATGTCACGGGGGCGCTATATGACCTAAACTTTTTGAAAAATGGGTCTAAAAAGGAAAATACCTATTCAAATTTGGGAAATGTCGATCAAAAGGTTTGGGTTTCAAAAACACGACTTTTTTTGTTTAAAAAATGTGCAAAGATGTATATTTGTTTATATCCTATGACAACCGTTGCAAATTTTCTTTTAAATTTTGGTTTGCAGTTGCATTGTTGCAATACCTAGGTTGCAAATTTGTTATAGGGGAATGGAATACGCTGTCTTAAATTTTATTGTATTAAAGTAAAATATAGAAGAGTAAAACCATGTAGATTACTACATGTTAGCACTTAGCTTTTTAAGTTTTTCACTATACACTGTATTTCAAAATTAATTCTTTACTAGTACATGCTTTCAGACTTCTACTTTTCCAATGGAAAATTAACGCTAAGTGACAAAAAAAGGGATGAAATATATTTAAACATTTTTTCCCATTTTAAAAATGTGATGCACTAATTAATAACGGTCGATCGATGTAGTATATATAAAAAGGTGTTGGTGGCGGCGATGTGCGTCATTTTGTACAAAATTTGGCTAAGAAAAAAAGAATATAAGGAAAAATTTCTTTAAAATTTTTTTTAATTTTTTATAAAAATGTGTAACTGTAAGTAAAGGGGGTTGTGACAACGTGCATGTTTTCACCAATATTAAGGTTTAAAAGTAAATTTTTGCGATATTATATATGTAGAACCTTTAAACGATCGTCGTTTATTTTTGCGGGGTTTCAAATTAATAGGTTTAAAGTTTGCCAACCCTATTGAGGATCCCCCCCCCCAAAAAAGTTCCCCCTCTACGGGCGGAGTTTAAGTACTGATGGGGGTGTTTTAACCCGGGGATGGGTTAATCTTGACGACCGGAAAACAAAATTTAAACATATTACAAAAACAAAATAGGGCCTACGGAAATAATAATTACTAAAAACGTTTACAACTTTACTTGAAACCTTCCGAAATTTTCAATACCCCGAAACTACCCTTAGTGCCGTAGGACGTTTGATGAAACCCCCGAAAACGTAATAAAAGTGTATGCAACACCTCAAAACAAGGGCACCACAAAAAAAAAATAATGGTGCCGAATTGCCAATTACTTACTTGCGTAAATTTTTACGTATTTTTTGACCGGTCTTTGGGAAAATCTGCTTGTGTTAAAAAAAGTGCTTCTATTTTTTGAATTATTGTATCCGAACCGGGATTGCGTTAGAACTAAACAAAATTTTTACTTGACGATGGTTATAAAAAAATCGATCTACAAGTAGATTAGGATGATCTTTTAACAACCATAATTGCTATCCCCAATTCCCCCCCCAATACGTTTTTTTCACTATTCGCGGGAGGCTAAAAGGATGATAGATAATAATTTTTTAATTTTTAATGTGAGACCTTCACTGTCATCAAAAAAAAATTTAAACTTTAACTTTTTTTTTTAAAAAACAAGGGCTTTAGGCCTGTACTGAAAGTGATGCAATTGAAAAATTTTGAAAAAAACAAACAAAAGGGCCCTTAAAACCTTTAAATAGATTTAGTTTTTGATTTTTGGAATATTCTGGGGGTATCAACATGTAGAAAAAGCAGGGTCCTCTGCTTCGGATTTACGTTTAACCAAACGTGACTATAGATAGACCCTTGAAAAGAAACTTTTTAAAACCCTTAAAACCCGCCCGGGTAGAGGAACCCAGGCCGATTCCCCGGGCGATTCCCGGTCGATTTGTAGTGTAAACTATTTAATTAAGTATTTCCCCTTTTTTTTGGGGGGGGTGTTTTAACGATTACATTCCTTTAAAAAAAATAAATTTTTTTTGGATCCCCTGTAGGGATTTCACTTTAAAAGGGTGACCCTTTTAAAGGACTAACTAGGGATATTGCGGAAAAAGGGCAAAATTTTGAAAGGGGTGTCCGAGGGATTTAAGAGGACTCAATCCTTGCATTCGCATTAACGACTGAGGAAAAACCCCGGGAAAAAAACCCTTTAGCAGGATTGCCGTCTCGACGGGGTTCGAACCGGGGCCCCCGAATCAGATCGAGCGCAAGCGTCGAGCCAAAAAGTAGGTTTGCGAGTACATGTTTTTTTCTTACTGACAGAGCTCGTCCTTCGAGACCGGGAATCCGATTGAAGGTTTTGTCCGGGTTTTCTCAGTCGTTGATGCGAAAGAAAGGGATTGAGTCGTCCTCTTACACAGCCCCCGGACATCCCACCGATAGTTTTGCCCCTGAAGATAGATCCTGTGCAGGTTTCCCACGAGATTTTTTTTTTTTTTTTTTAACGTAGGCCTTTTTTATTAGCGGGATAACACATAATACCCAAAATTGTTTTACGCTTCTAAAAAAGGGTTGAATGCAGAAAACAAAACTTTAAAAAAATGAATTTATTAAATTTTGTAACATAAAAAAATAAAAAACACTTTAATTTCTACGACGAATTGGGTGGTCAGCTAATTTGGGGAGGGGCGAGTTACGGGCTGTTGGGGGGAAATTTCATGTCGAGGCTGAAAATTTGGGGTCTACAAATTTAAAAAATCAAATCAAATTTTAATTGAGAAAATTTACCTTACAAAATAAATCGTTTTTTTGTACTATTAAAAAAGGTTGTCATATTTGGATAGGAAAAAAGGAAAAAGAAAAGGCCCAGGTAAATCGCTTGTAGTTGCGGAATGAAGTGAGACACCATAAAAATTTGCACGATTATCTGAAACCACCTTTCATTACGGATTGATTCGTTTTGTTTTTTAAATTCCTATTATTTCAATATATTTTTAGTTTGTTTTTATGAGTGGTGATGGATAAGGGTAAGAAAAAAATTAAAAACTAAGATTCAACGCCTTAAATTTTTGTTCATTTCCCTCTTTTTCCCCCCCAACCGATCTATCACAATCTCAACCACCCAAAAAAATAAATAAATGTTTTCTTCCCTCCCTTTTCCCACCATTTTTATTTTAAAACAAATACTCAGCATATTATTTTTTTTTTTTTTGAATTCTCTACAAAAAACTCCCACCAAAAAAATAAAAAATTTCCAAAACATTTAAAATTTTTTATCTAAAAAAAAACGGAATTCCCAAAACCCACCTCTTGAGTTTGGTATGTTTTTATTAGTATTTATTTCACCGGGGCAATGAAATGATGTCTCTCTTTTGTAACTATGTAATAACTTACTTCCTCTATTTCCCCCAAAATTGAAGTGACTTTCTGGCAGCAAGGGCGAGCTTGTTCTACTTTGCAGTCATTTTAATTTGATGTAATTAGCACTTGTTTTGTGATATTAATTTGTCCAGGGGGAATTTTTTTTTTCTCGTTTGATGGTCGGTTAACACTCCCGTAGGGGGAATTTTTAACATTTTTTACAATTCGAAAAAATAATCCATTCCGCCCGGGGCTCGAACCCCGGGGGGTGGGTTTTTCAAATCGGAAATAATAAATAAACCTCGACATACCCGCGTTGTAATGATATTTAAATATGTTTGGGGGTCAGTTTAAAGGAACAATCGTTACGCACAGTAAAAGAGTACACTATTATCTGTGGTTTCAGTGTTACATCCATTCAAATTTTATAAACCGCAAAAATTCAGAAGTTAAACAGTTACCTCTCGGTGGGCTAGTTGGGGTAAAGGGGCCTATCGGTAAAAGGGGAGACCCCGGTTCAACCAGGTCGGGGGTGGATTTTTTAATTTCTGAATTGTAGTAAATATTTGGGATATTTTATATTGTGCTTTTTTAAATTGATTCTTTAAAAAAAGTCTTAATTTTTGGGAGTTTTGCTGCCACACATGTGTACCATTAAAATGTCAGTTGACGGAAAAATTTATTAAAAATTTAATAAAATTGAAATGGCAAAGTTAAAGCTTTTGGGCCGCGAAACCCAAAAAGTAAAAAGCCACCGGGACCTGTAAGTAATTAATAAATTCGGTTCAGAGTCTTCCACTCTGGTCATAACTGATTATTGGGGGGGTGGGTACATTTAAAATTTTAAAAAAAAAAAATACTATAATGCATGTATTCCTGGAAAAATACTTAAAAATTGTTGTGACTTCAGTGTTCCTCCACTCAACAAGACCAGGAAAAAAAATTTTGGTTCGGTTTCCAGTTTTTTGGGAGTTTGTGGTTTTTTCATAATTTTGTTGGCCATTTAGGCCGATTATTTTTTGTGAATTTTTTATTTTTTACTGGTAGAGTTCTGGGCCGCGAAAAATAAGCCCGATTAACTATGTAATTAACATTGTGGTATAGTGTAAAAAATGATTTAAAAACTGCATAAACGAAGATCCTAATATTGCTTCTGTGGGCAATTTATTTTTTATATCCAAAAAAAAATTAATTTTATCGTAGCGATTTGATGCAGCCAAAGGCAGCTATTGAACGGGTCGACGCTACATATTTTTCAAAAAACTATGTAAAATCTCGTGCCCCGAAGAACCCCTTTTTTATAAAAAATATTATCAACTTCTAATTGGGGCCCCTTGCTTGCGCCCTTGAATGGTCTTCTATCCGGGAGTCTGTATGTCTGCCACCGATGGGTGGTGCGGGCAAAAAAAAACCGGAACTTACAATAAAAAGGGAAGGGGGGTGTCGCGGAGTCTTTGAGCTCCTTTGTTCAATTTTTTTGTCCCCTTGAATAGGGGTTTAATGGTTTTCTATTAGCGTTGTCAAAAAGGGATTTGTTGAACAGAAAATCGTTGTACAGAAAACTGTAGAACAGTCTGAGCGGTCCCAGAGCGTGGCTAGAATACAAAATTCACCTGTCATTGTTTAATATCACTAGTGCCTAAAATATAAAATAGAGGTTAATTGTTACTTTTGCCTACGAAATCGAACTCAATTTGGCAAATACGACTCGAATTGTCTTTTTAATTTTAATTTTGAACCAAAATGAAGCTATTTTCAGTACTTATGAACTACTTATAACTACTTATGAATATAGAGTACAAGCTACGTGACGTCCAGGAGAGAACCAAACAAGCACAATAAACAATGCACCCTAAGTATACCATTGTAATCGATGTGTAATAAAAATGGCAATAATCAAAATAATAAGCCTACAATAAATAATATTCAAATTTTACTTCAATGTAGTTCATTGTTGTGTCTGCATTTATGTAATTAGATTTATTTAGTTATCCTCCTTCGTAAATCGGTTTTTAACTGAATCAGATAGAAGTTAAAAGCTTAGGTAAATGAATATGATAACACAGGTTGAAGAGTGCGTGTTAAAACAATTATTTAACAACAATATTTCTGAGAAGCTAAAAGTAATTATTTTTATTTATATATTTCCTTCTTCTAACCCACACTTAATCTGCACTGGACCTGAAAAGCAGGAAGGGTTCTACGTTGTAGAACACAAAAATGTCGAATCTTGACACCAATTGGATTACCAATACTCTTCATCTGCTTTGATATTTTACTCATTTTGTCGGAATAGCTAAATAAAGTTTATCTACACATTTTTACATGGTTAGCGGGTTATCAACCCCTAGTTACGGCTATGTTTATCTTACTTTTCTTTCCCAAATTAAATTATAAATCGATGCTAACGTACGGCAATATTTTGCACCCTCACAAGAACAGATCTCTGCAATCCGTTTTATTGATTGTAGGCCATTTTAAGTACACATCGATTGCCGGGTACTAAAGCCAAATTTAGGTTAAAAATTTAAATTAAAAAGACAATTTGATCGTATTGACCAATTTGTGTACAATTACATATGTAAAAGTGGCAATTAATCTCATATTATTTTATTTTAGGAACTAGCGATAATAAACAATGACAAGTGAATTATGTATTGAAGCCACCTTCTCAAGTTCTCTATTCATCTCGATCGCTTGCCCTCCCTTTTGTCCGCCCAGTCGAGGTCCGATGGTGGGGGTATACCTGAGTGTAGTTTCCCCTACTAAGCAAGTCCATAGATAGCGTGAGGCACCTATAGCACCGTCCATATTGTATCTTGCGTTCAAAAGATTCTCAGGACCAAATTTCAACAGGTCGGACATTTTGTTTATGGCGATGGTTGCAGGTGTTCAACCGACAAGTTGAGACTTGTTCGTGCGACGTTCTTCTGTTTCAACCACGTGTTCGATGTCGTCATAAGTACAAGGTTTGGCGCCAATTAATCCACCGCCACCTTGATTGAGTCGTGGCGCCTAGACCGTGAAAGAGGGCCGACAACGACGGATTCAAGTTTCAACTTGTCCCCCTCTCGTTCTGACAAAATAGGAGTAAAAACTCTTGCAAGAAAGGACGCTGTTTTAAGGAATTACTGACTCGTGTCCTTATCTTTAATCTCCGACCAAAAATAAAAACACCATTCTGTCTTGAAGAAGCAAACAAGTTAATTTGCATTTCTAACTATGATTTCCACAAAGTCTCTGGAAAATGGCGAGAATGAACATATTCAGTAAACGTGTGCAGTAAAAGCGTGCATGAATAGAATATATAAACTTAAGTTTTTTACGAATTTATTCACAAAACGAAGCAGTGTGTTTTGTTTTTGCGTCAGAAACAATTATCTTAACTTTTGTTGATGTTATTACACAAGTTCGATTTCAAATATTCATTGTATGCACTGGCTCACATAAACTATGTAAAACGTTCCACTTAGCCCTAGAGTCTAGACCAAAGTTGACACAAAAAATATGTTTCTCACAGCAGGAATAAGCATTCTTATTATTGACAGATTTAGTTTTAGCAAGACTGATTCGGGAGGTCCAGTGTTCGATACTCAATATCGACAATCCTGACTGAAAGTCTTGTCCAAGGTTTTCTTCAGTCTCTAATGCAATCACAATAAATGAAGACCTCTAAAACAGCCGCAGGCATTCCCTTTAAATTCAGAACTACTATGACAATTACTTACTGGATTAAAGTTAGTTATACCTAAAGAGGAGGATGCAATTGTATGTTAAATCTAAACGTGTTGAATTTATTTATTGAGCGAGCGTAGCGAGCGTCTCCACTTGACTCTTATGGCTCGAATGTCTGGTTTTTTTTTCTGTTACTGCTTCGATACAGGTCGCACCGTTTCTCTGATCGACCTTAATTTTGCACACATGTACATACCATCTAGGCGGGTTGCTGTATAGTTTTTGAACAAAATCCGATCGATGGTTATATATAAAAAATTAAAAAAATGTTCTGATCGTTATGAAATTTTGCAGGGTCAAAAAGTACAACATTCTCTCCTCTTTTACAAATTTTCAGCTAAATCGGTCAAGACCTTAAGTAGTATAGATAGAAATAACAAAAGTAACGTTACCATGGCAACGAAAAGTCTCACTATGCACTGCCACCTAGAAGTAATCAAAATTCTAGCGAGAAAGCAGTGTATTATTTGATATTACCATTTATCGACTCTGATATTACCAAAGAGTTGAAATAGTTTTCCCAAAGAAATGATGTCAAGGTCCTCTAGATGGCGGTGGATTTTATCCATTCTCTCCTATTTTACAAATTTTCAGCTAAATCGGTCAATACCTTAAAGACTTATTGGTATGTAACATTATGGGAATGTCGTACTCGGGTCGTGTTGCACGTACCGGTGCTCGCTCAACAACGCGACGGGACTTAAGCGTTTTCCTAGTTTAATCTATTAGATATGTAGTCTTTGATGCACATGAGGTACCGGTAATAAAAATCAAAGACACGTAAAAACCTTCTTCTCCGGGATTCAAACCCACGGCCTTGCTGCTTGGCCACCCCACCAGCTGTTTTAGACTACGAGGCAAGCACACGGTGTAACCATGGCACGTGTGATAACAGATAACAGCCTCTTCTGGACTACAGATACAACCACTCTGAACCAACCACTTCCGGAGGATGTCGTACGCTGCATATCCGAGATGCAGTTCCCCCTGTACGCTATCACATTCGCATGCACTCGGGTCAACTGTAGGGCATGCGTGACGTAGGCGAGCGAGAATCACGCTCGCGATGGTAATATAAATAGGGTTTGTCAAAGGCTATTCAATAATATTCAGATCATGTTTTATTATTAACTTTTAGTGGGATGAAGCAAATTGTAATTGATTTCAGATTAACTTATATTAGGCCCTACTCCTTTTTATTAAAATGGTAAGACTCCCCCATTAGACATTTTTTAAAGTGGGGAAATCAATTAATAAATACTATTTTACAAAATTCGCAATGAACACTTAATTTCATTTATTAATTCCACAAACATACACTAAAAATAATATCAAAAAGATGTTAGTACAAAATTATAGTAAAATATGAGACGTAAAGCCAAAATGTCGTAAAATGTATTCATTCAATGAAAATTAAAATATTTAATTCTCAATCGTGTTGCTTGTTTAAGATTGACACACCTCGAATAATACGGTGTACATTCTATATTTTTTCATAATTCCACCCAGACTTTGGATTAAATTTTCTTTTTATCCTGGAAATTAAACTAGTATTAGGGTGCAATGCATGCCCCTATTCAGGTGAAAGATATGTTGCGGATAGGACATATGTGAAGGGATGTCCGACGACTGCATTCGGCTTCAGTCAGGATTGCCGGTCACGACAGGATTCGAACCCGGGACCTCCCGAATCAGAGTCAAGCTGAACCTGCAGTCTATTTATCGAGAGCCCAATCCCTGGTTGGTTGGACCACCCTCTGCTAATCAGCGTTATAATTCTAATGGCCGAGGGTCGCGTCTCATGGGGTTACAGCAAAGGGTTCTCTGATAATCAAAGTTATTTATCAACCACACTCTTATTCCCAATAAATAAGAATAATTGATTTAGATTGAGTGACTAACGGATCATATCCATTGCCGAAACACATTGTCTTGTGTTTCATTGATACGGCGTTTAAACTTATCAACATACTACAAGCAAGTAGCAGCCAAGGTATATAGTCTGGCCTCCAATTTTATGATACGGGGGCATAATCTTTCCAAACATACCAAAGAAATTATAATCGTATTTGTTTTGAGAAAAAATGCTCAAGTTTCGTTTTTGGTAATTATAGTTAATATTTTCCACTTTGTAGAACATACTGTAAACACATTCAACATTTGTATTGTTTGACAAATCTAAACCTATACATGAAGTCATTTTTGTGAGTGAAATCAACTTGTCTTCGAAAGGTTATAAATTGAATTTGTATATGTCCATTTCCCCGAAAGTGGACCCAAAAGGACGCACTCTTTCACTGAATTGTAAACTGAGCCAAATAAATATCATCCCATTCGTTCGGGATCCTCTGGTTATCGACGTAGACCTAGCTAACAACCAAGAGAACAAAGTCACAATACGTGGTTCAGCCTCACAAGCCAAAATATATCTCTCTGACATTTTTATTCCCCTCGATACCATTTAAATGGAATTTACTGGGGATATTCTCTTCTCTCTAAGGACCATAATTTTCTAAATTGCCCCAGACGAAACGTTGTTTACCTTTGGTATCATGGGCGCGTGCAAGGATCTTTACGTCTCACATGGGCTGTTCTTACTAGTGGCGTGTGACAAGGACTGTATGGTCGCTAAGTTTATTATACTTATAAGTAATAATCAAAGCGAAAGAGAGAAAAAGCAAAATGATGTGAATGCGTATCAACTGAAAATGAGGAAAAACATATTGTGAATGCGTATCAACTCAAAATGTCGGGGAACACTCCCGTAAGAATAGAGTTAATAATATTTAATATGCCCAAAAAAGGTTTAGAAAATAGCTCGACTGACGGGGTTTAATCAATGGTATAGTTGAATTTATTTATATTTTGTCCAATTATTATGAATTGGATGTTATTTAACTTTTGTTTTGAACTATCAAAGTAACAGATTGTTCATCAAGTGATAAAATGATGTATGATTATCATACGGCCACATTTTCGATTGTGACATAGCAGCCAAAGTCAAAATTACTTGTTTTCCTCATTATTTCAGATAGGTCTGTTTTAAAGTTCGCAATTTTGGAAGAGATTTTTCCTGGCTAATAATATAAAATGCAAATCTTTTAATGTGTTCGAAAACCTTTTTGACCAGAAATTTACTGTAAGTATAATGGGCATTACAGAATAATGCTCGGCATTGTAAATACCATTAATGTATTATTAATTAAGGGAATTATTAATTATTTCCTTAATTCACTGACTTTAGAGCAAAACTCTTTGTATCGCAGAATAGAGTTTTGACACGTGTTAGCGATTTGAAAAGCCCTCCACTCTCTAGTTTCATAACAAAAGTTAATGGTTAATGTTGTATACACATGGTAAAAGTGCATAATGATATTTCAGTTAGTGAGACGTGGGATGACAGAGAGATTATAAATGATTTGTGAAATCCAAGCGCCAAAAGCCAGAATAGACGAAATAAAAACCAAACACGAGGGAACATCGAGTGAGTTGTTTGGGGGATGAAGATTGGAAAAGACGATCATCAGAGAGTGAAATTAATGAGTGATGGGACGGAAAAAAGCAGACTTTAAAAAGGGGGGGGGGGGGGGGGGAGTGAGTGTTGTAAATAATATCAAGACGAAAAGACGCAAAGTCATCGTAGCCACTCAGATAAGAGGGCATTGTGACTGGTGTAATAATGAGATTTGTTGGGGGGAGGGGGGGGGGGATGCTACAGCGAGACAGTCAATTGATCAGAAACTCTCCAACAGATCATTTGTCAAACCGGAAGCGACATATCGCTCATCCACGCAAATGCTGCTCGCGCACATCCGTTATAAGCCTCTTATTGTGGTGCAGCCATTAACACCGCGGGAGTGACATGGCCATGTTTCAACTCAACTGATTAACTCGATTCAATTAGTTTAGGAATAATTATTAGACACCTGTGTGGACCAATTTTGTGAGTGACAGACAAAAACCTGTTTGCCCCTAGTAGGGTGCACGCATTATAAGAGGAAAAAACACAGTGCGTACGTGGAACTGGGTATATAATATGACTTAATTCACGTCATGGTGAATTCGTTTCATTTTGAGCAACTTCAACTAAATTGTTATTTGTACTTTTTTCCTCTCAACTTCTGTGATTTCTTTCCAACGTCCAGTTAATATATCCTAAAAAATACGTTTTTGGGTTTGCTCCTTGGTTTCTTATGAAGGAAACCATGCTGTGCCTTATATTGCAATGTTCGTAACTTCGACTACTACATCCATCATGCAGATACGCAATATTTTACTTCTTACTAAATTAGTTACTTGCCTTGAATTACAGAGGCACAAGAAGTTATTTACTTACATTTAATAATAATATTTTTTTTCATAGTTTATTATAAATAAAATTGTGTTCTTTAAAAAGTATATTGTAATACATGTTTTTGAAATGAGTTTGTAACTGTTTTCGTAGGACACAAAAATATAATCTGTATTAAATGTGTTAAAAGTTAAATTACCCGTATTGCTAATAAAATTTTTTGCATCAAATTTGTTTGTTTAATATAAACATATAAAATGAATGATTTTAAAGGGAACTTAAAATTTGATTAAAACCAATATTTTATCGGTAAATCAAACTACCCTTTAACATGATAATTCGGACATCACCACTAACAGCAACTAAACACGCTTAATTCCGTGCTCCAAAATGAGCAGCCACATGTTAAGTGTCCAGGTTAACCTCTAATCAGGGCAAATATTTGTAACAACTGCCCCCCCCAATCTCTTGTTCCTCGGTGGGCGCAGGTGTAGGGGTGGCTACTACCAGGCCATCTGTTGGCGGTGATGGTGATTAGGTAGGTCGGCTCTATCTGGGCGTCACGACGCTTAGCGTCATCGCGTGACCCGGGTAGCGTGCGTAGCCCGCCCTCAGTTATGTGTAGACGCACATTCGCGTCTCTACCCTGTCTGTCCACCCACTAACTCTGTATTCTGTTTAATAGTAATACTGCAGGTTGTACCTGTTGGGGTATACTACATCGCAGGCTAAGTGGGCATATTTCATAGTTGCCACAATAAAACTATCTGATGGTTTAGTACAAATTTATGTAACTTACTGCTTAAAACGTAATTTTACAGCAGTTGTTTTCATTTATAATTACATTAGTTTTTGATATAAGTAATTGTCAATATAATTTGTAATTTCTATTTCAAGTCAAAGGTAGAGGGATCTGATCACAGACACCCATTTGACATTTGATAGTTTGAACTGAAAGTAATATAATAAACAGTAATAAAATTGGTCGTAGTTGATGTTTTAAAATATAAATTTATAAGAAAAAATAAATTTTAGTAAAATCCGATGGCTAAATCGGTCAACAACAACCGACTGCCTGACTCAGTGTGAAACAAAATGTGTAAATTTGCAAAGTTTATATCTGAACAAACATACACACTTACATATGAACAAAACACATACAATGAACAAAAAACAAAGAATAAAAGTCGATAGTTGCCAGAAAACATTAATGTCATAAAAAATTGTTTTGAAACTAAATGTTTCAACTGCTTGACTTGTTGTGAACCCATGTTTTAAAAGCTGCTGGTTTATGTCTACGAATGAGCCGAAATAATATCGCAACTTCACGTGTGTTTTGACCGGGTATAGCTCCCCTACGTGCATTATTAATATAGCCCTGTGTGCGTGCAAGAATCCTATCAAAGTTTGCCCTGCCAAAACAATCACATGAGCATGAAGACCATTCAGCCGTGAACGCCGAAGAGAAAAGGACCCTTAAATTGACTTCTAAAATAAATATTGGTCCTAATCCACGAAATGGGAAATGTCAAATTGTATTTAATCGAACTATGAATGTCGAATTAAACGAGGGTCACGTGATACGCTGAAAGTGAGTGGCAGGACAACGAGCCTCACTGATTAATAACTGAACATATGTAAGCACGAATATTATTGTAGTTAAAATCTAGGGTACTGTAATTGACCTTTTAAAAAATTAACAACTTTCTTTTGTGATTTAGGGGACATATATTTTCGAAAGCCACCATTAAAATTATTATAATTGGAATAAAAAAAATATGCCTTTATAACTGGTATGCACACTGTAGTGGTCCCAACGAAAGAATGCAGGTGGCTCGAAATTGTTTTCCCAACATAACAACTTTGTCAACTCTATTCACGCTAGCTCAGCGTAGATCTTGCACACGGAGGAACTTTGTGATCTACCACAGATAAATTTTGCTTGCGTTGGTAAAATATATTTCTCTTTCAAACACAAAGGCGACATTCCATTTACCGCGCATTCATTCTACCCCCAAATTGTTGCCCTGTATCGGCCTTCACGCCCAAGGGGCGGGAAAATATCAATAAATACAAATACACCACTACCAAGCATCTGCTTTCTTTCGTTGGAGCAAGTATACCACAGCTACAGAATGAATAAATATATTGATTGGTGGTGGTAGTGGTAGTGGTATAATATTGCAATATGCTAATTTGGAATAGGATGATAAGGTGTTAAAATAAATTATGTCGGTCGCACTTTGTTTTACAACATAAACGAATATGGTTACTTATTTATTCATTATACATCAAACGACTTCAACACGTTCTGCCATTAACTTGTGTATGAAGTTAGCTTATATTTTTATTTTAAAATTATGCCATAAAGTTTGAATTATCATCAACTGAATTAAAATTTGTATAAACAAATTACAGATATTATGTTAAATAAAATTGGTCCGGAAAACATTAGTCTTATGTGAAAAAATAGCACATTGCAGCATCTATACGCCAAACGCTATTTTCACGTACCTCTAAACAGGAGGGTTGATTAAGTGTTGTGTATGTTGGATTAATAAATCATACATGTGTCATTTTGCAATATTTTAATACCAATGGTTTCATCTCAAGATAGGGTCACCTCGCATCTAATGTAACGAGTACCAACCACATCTACGTCACCATGATACCGCACCACGCATCATCGCTACACCAACACACTCACTCTTCTCTAATTGAGTTACTCCACGCACGCCCGCCGCGTCAAACCTTGCACCAGCCACACAACAAACAACCCCTTGATTCGCAAGGTGAATCTACAACCCCCTCCACACCTGCGCCGCTGGCTTACCTCCATGATTTACATCGGATTACCGTTCGATAAACCACAGACGCAATCATTTCCGGATCTGAAACTAATTTGCCCCCGCAAAACCCTTTCACGACCAGATTTAGAAGCTTCACACCTGACTTGATACAGGATATTAGTAATTATTAGATTATGTTGCCAATGTGGTTTTGTCTTCGCGGTCTTTGCGGCTGATAGGGGTGAGAAACAAATAGAATTACGCGCCGAAAAGATCAAATAAACTCAGTTGCGTTGTTGAATACCTTAAGCTTACCAATTGATTAAAATAACTTGCAAAAAAAAGTAAACAAAGAGAAGGGGGTTTTTATAGAGGGAGGAAAACGTAAGGTTTTCATCCCTTGAGGGATTTATAACCAACCCTTTTAGGCGTTTCTTTATTTAACGCCCATTATTTTTACCCCTTTTTAAAAGTTGAAATTCTGTTTTAATTAGACGGTCTCTGAGGCTAATCCTAAGTAGGCAAGGGCCAAAGGGAGGGGGGGGGCTACGACCCCTTTGAAGTTTCTCTGTCAACTGAAAAGCGTCTTTACGTTAACAATTTCCGTCAGACTGAAGAGGAGCGGAACGCGGCTTTGAATCAACCCCAAACGCAAATGATTGTTGCTACTGTATAATTTCTTGAACTAATACGTCACTCCGATACGTATTCATAAACACGAATGGTTAAAAAGACAAACGAAGGTTGGGAACAATGCTTTGAAATAATCTTTGGAGTTGAATTAATTGCATCAAAGGGTTTTCGATAGCGAGCTTGTCATTTATTTCATAATAATTATTATTGTCCTCGCTGTTTGTCTTGCATGGGCAGAACCTCAAAGAGTCTCGAGGCGAAATGAGGCGATGTCTTCGTATTTGTGTATTCGACTGAATTTGTTCCTTGCTCGTGTTGTTGTTGTTTGCTTATGTCAACACGCTTGCAGAGTTGCTAAAATCACCTAGAACAAGTAAACATTAGTGTGACGTTTTGCAGTTTAATCTTCCCATTGCAACTATATTATATTATTTATTTCATTTGTTTATTGTCCTAAGCAAAAAAAAGTAAAAATAAATTAGTACCTAATACAATAATTGTTTTTAATCATATTTTTGGAACAATTGTCACCGCTATTCTGGTTTAGATATATCAACGAATGAAGAAAGTCCAGGCATAAACTTACCATCAGTATTCAGTAATCAATATTGTCGGTGGCAGGTATCGAAACTAAAACCTCCGAATCAAACTTTCGCGTGACGATTGAAAATATTTTGTTCGAGGGGAAGTAGGAAAGCAGATTATTACGTAAACGACAACAAACAAAACAGAAATATAGTGCGTGAAGTTGTTGTGAGGGTACGTCTCAATCCAACCACTTTTGCATAATATGGTCTCTATCCAATCACTTTTGTAGAGTATGTCTCAATCAAAGCATTAGTATATTGACGATGGTTGGAAAATTCTCCCGTCTAGATTTGGCATGGCTGTCTTCGAGCCAGCAATCTCCTGAATTATCTAGCTACCTCTATCAGTATAAATATAATATTCCTGTTTGTCGAGCAATTTACTTTTTACATATGAGGTGTTTAAGAAAACATAACTTAACTAGACCAGTACATAGAGTGAACTGGTATTTCTTTCCCTTTCAAGAGGGGATATTAACAATACCATGAATAACGCGCCCCTATGTTTGTGTTGACAAACTACAAGAGTGGCGACCTACGTCTAGCGTTTGCTCTATATAATCCGTGAATGAAGCCCCTCTAATTCATATGCAAAATGCGCGAAGTCAGAGCTCTTTATGTGTTATGAAACATGGCGGAATAATAGTCTCGCGGAAAACGAGAACACGTGACGAGAATAAACGAGACTATTGTAAACCACTCTAGTCTGCATGGGATTGGGAGGCTGCCGAGATGGAATTGATTTGTATGCGTTGTCTGAACATATTAAATTGTGTCACGTAAAACTTGGTTATGACATTAAGTTATCGTGAATGGGGCTAGGAATACAAAGATTGTGTGATAATGTATAGAGATATCAAGGGATGTAACTATATAATATAACGGGTTGTAGGCCTATGCACCATTGGATGACGCAGAGATAATATTTACTAGGCAAAAGTGAAATACAAAATATCAGTTGGTAATGTATTATGCCTTATGCGCAAAAACTTTTTCTAATCGCGTTGATGGATAAGATAATTTGGCCTATATCATCCTGTGATCTTGCATATAAATACATTAGAAAAATCGTAAGTGCGATTTTTATCAGCAATAAATTTTTAATGATTTGGGTGAAAAACTAAATATTTTGTAACCAGAAATGCATACAAAATAATCTTGGGGAAGAATATTCAACATGTTTTCTAATGATAACCCACTTAAAATTCAAATTATATCAAATCCATTACTTCCGTGATTCCGTCCTTGGCAAATTTGGCCCCCAATATCTTACCAGACCCGGCGCCTCCACCAAGTATGATCGTCTATTGTAACATTGATCACATATTCATCTCTCAGTAATAAGACACAACAGCCAAAAAGCATAACTTAAAGTTGTAACTCGTTTCAGAGCCTACGTATTTACAAATTGACAAAGCAGATGTTTATGTGACTTTACCAATATTTATAGTTTTGTATTTTATATCGTGAGTATTTTTTTCGTTCGTCTTAGTTTTACAGTCGATTTTTTTTTATTATTTACACTTTTGTTTTCAAGTTTTATTTATTGTATTTATTGTATAATTGTAATTTAATAATACTTGTTCATGTATTTAATTATTTGTATTGTTTTAAATTGTGATGAATATGTATTTTTGATTGTTTAGTTTTAGTTACCTGACACTTGTGGGTTGACATTAACCGATTGATAGAGACAAATTAATAGAAAATATAATAATAGCATCGAATGAGATAATCAGCGAGTTTTATACCTAAGACAACGAAACTAGACAATTGTAGCTTTCAACCCTTATAGGTCATGCTTGAATTTCCTACCCAGATGGCTGAAAAGCGTGCGGTGTGCTTTAGATGTTATCTACCGTAGCATGGTGTTATCTGCTAATTGATTTAGACAGTTACGAAAGCGCAATATGAAAGCCATCAGATGTGATAAAAATAATAGCGTACACAACTTAATCCCAACAACATGAGTGGGGAGAGAGTGTGGGGGGGGAGAGGGGGGCAACGACTGTGATGTTTAAATTATTGGATGAGCGTAGCGAGCGTAGCGAGCGAAGCGAAGATTCCATTTCACTACACTGGAGAAAAAAATCCGGAATGTTTTTTTTTCTTTCTTTCTTTTTTTTTTGTATTTTTGTCTGTTTGTTAGCACGATTCCGGCTAAACCGATACTCCGATTGCGATGAAATTTTATTGAGACCTTCGAAATCTCTGAACTTAGAACTGCCACGTTTTTGAGCGCAATCGAAAAAAAATTTCTCATAAAAATCGCAATTTTACGATTTTTTTCAATTTTGAAAAAATTTCTTCGATTTATAATACCTACACGCTTTGTCCGATTGTAATGATTTTTTCACAGGACCTTTATTTTATGAATTTATCTATTCGTGGAAAATTTAAGCGCAATCGAAAAATTATTTCTCATGAAAATCGCAATTTTACGGGGTTTTTCTTTTTTAAAACAATTCTTTGACTTATAACACCTACATGCTTTATCCGATTGTAATGATTTTTTAACAGAACCTTAATTTTACGAATCGATATATTCGTGTGAAATTTGAGCACAATCAAATAATTATTTTTTATTTATTTTTAAATAATTGAAATAAAATCTTCAACTTAGTAATGATTTTTTCACAGAACAGAAAATCCGCATAACACATGGCAGCTCAATGCACCAATTACGCTCATCCAACAACGCGGCGGGACTTAAGCGTTTTCCTAGTATTTACAAATAACAACTTTATAATGCATGCTAATAAAACAATGTACGCTAGATATATTTTGTATTCATATTTATTAAGGATTGCTTCTATTAATGCTGCTTTGCTTTATGATAGTTCTAGTGTTAACCTCTCCTAGATTATATTTAAAACAAATTTTATAATACATAATGAATATACAAATTAGATAAGTAAAAAGTTCATAAATATAACATGTTAATGGAATAATTTATGAAAAATATGCTCGTTAGTAATATTAAATAATTAATCAAACACTCGAGTAAGTATGTCTGCGTTGCCGTTGAGTCATTGTGAACGAAACACAACTCAGTTTAACAGAGGTTGGGCCCCTAACCCAAGCGGGATCCAAATTTGACATCATTAATTTTTTCCTCATAATTGTATAATAATCACTTCATTTTCCTGTCAAATAGCATCGAATCACGCCTGAAACTTCATGTTTTTTCTGACATATGGTGACCCTAGTCACTACGATTATAATTATACCAATCGGTCATTCACCGATGTAATAATAGCGTTTCTTGCATCTCGAAAGCAATTATAATTATCCCTCCCCTTCTGGCTTATCAGGTGGGTGTTTGAATGCGTCTAGACATGGAAGCTAGGTAGCTGCATCCAGTGGGTCGATGGCGCATTGCAAGGGCGGTGCACACTAGGCCTACTGACACAGTTGGGAGGCTGTGGATCCGTTGCCATGACTACCAAGTACAGACATACCCTGCATGGCCGGGCACTACAGGGGGTGTAAGTACACGCACACGGGGGTGTGATATACGACCATCAGACACGTGCATTCATAATGTACAACTGCAGACATACGCTATGTGTACTGGAATTGTGAGCCATTAGATTAACAAGTTCCACAAGTCAACGATCAACAAATTGAAATATTATGCATAATTAAAGTAAAATTGAAAGTACGTTTTTTTGTCAAAGTTTATCAATATAATCGTTCCTGCTTCTGTATAAGCAACAAACCATGAATTAATAATGCAACTCCCACAAAATAACAAACACACCGAAGACATTGTCGGTTCGTGGTGATTGTTGTACCGAGGCTGTTCATCATAATAAAGAAAGATAAAATAAATACATTAACATGTGTGCAAGAAATGGTCCCTCATTGAAAATAAGTAATTGTTATTTAGTTGGCAGACCAAGTATGAAAAACGTCAACAATAAAATATTACTCTATTATTTGTGTTCAATGATTAAATTACCATATTTCTTTTCACCTCATCGCTCTTCGTTTTGTTTTTATTATTGATATAAAATGATTCCATGGACGATATTATTTTCAAAAATTTTACTTACCGACAGTGATAGCTCATGAATTACGCGCATAGCAGGTTCGTTACTCGACACCGGCATTCCTGAGTCGTGACTGAAAAATTATTTCCACATTTTATTTATTTAATACTTGGATACATTAATGACAATGTTATTTTGGACTTTATTTATAATTTGTTGTTGTAAAACTACATCTACAATAAGATATTAACTATTATTTTTATCATGATTTGTAATGTTGATGTATGTTTGTAATGTTGTATTTGTAATGTTGTGTTTGTATCAGGGATTACCCTAACAATACCAGTACCATTATGAAACGTCGCTATCATCAAGTATCTCTCAAGCTGCGACTCTCACGTGTTAAGAATACCATTAATTCTTTGCTCCAAGAAATTATCGGTTTAATTCGATTATAAGGCCCGATCACGCTCGTGCTATTAGCCCCATGAATAGTACACGCCTTGCTCTGCGTCCAACAAGTCATACGCCAACAATACACATTTGACGACACCATCCATCTTGAAACACGACGGCCAAAGGTCAACCCTGCACCCATGAATCCCCTTATACATCATCTCTTTCCATTACATTTCAACTCATGAATATGTATTCAACCGGACTTTCATCACTCGACAGTGCCCATTTCATTTCATTGCAGAAGGTAATTATTTTCTTGGTATATATACGAGTGCTACTCGCCATGAATAATCTGTAGGTACCTGAAAAGTTTCTAGCAATGGTCTTGAAACTTAATAACAAGACTAACCCTTTCATTCTGAAGGTGTCAGATCGTTTTTGCTAATGATTTTCTTTTTCTCACTTTTCTTTAGTGTCCAGTATCGTTTGATGGGTGTGCTTCTTCATCAATCATCTCAGGTATATATAAAATAAGATAAATTGTTGTCTTAAAACATCAACTACCGTGCAGCTCCGGCTGACAAACATTCTGTACACACGTGTACCGTACTTAGCGCATTACAAATGGTCTAATGTCAGATTGTTATTCAATGGGAAGTGTTGCGTTCGAGCTTGGAACTAATCTAGTTCTAGACGTAGATTGAAGTCTTGTATTTATTATTACGATGGTTGGTAATCAAGGGTGGCCAGAATCAGAACTGGAGCGATAGATATTAGAACAAACTGGATTCAGATCTGGAGATATACTGGATTAAAACCACGAATGTGGCGGCTTGAATCTGTGTATTTTTGTTTTATTTCTTAACATGGCTGGGGCAAATGAGTGAAACACAACATTTTTTCAAGTTAACATATTACTTATAGGTAGGCCTAATGACAAGCACAAGAAGTAAAATTAAAGTGTGCCCATAGCGGCCATCCTTCACATAATAAAAAAATGGTTTTTAATATATTCGAAGGAAAATTTCGACCTTCGTACGATTCGAACTTGAATTTATAAGATTTATAGTCAGATGCGTTATCCGTTGCGCCACAAGGACTATTACGATTGCCATCGTCACAAAATAATTAATAATATATCCATGAATCATATCCGATGTAAATAGCAATGTCTTTGTCATGTAAATGAATGATATGGACATAAATGGAATAAACTAAATTATTTGTAGGCATAAATTTAAAATATACAAATTAATATTTGTGTTGCATGCATGATCACTTGTAAATGATGAATTATTTTATGACATGTTCTCCCATCACAGGCCTTGTGGCGCAACGGATAACGCGTCTGACTACGGATCAGAAGATTCCAGGTTCGAATCCTGGCAAGGTCGAAAGTTTTTTTTTATCAACGATCATATTTAAAAATAACTTTTAATGTAACTCATAGTAAAGAATTTACTATCAGTCAAACTTTATATTGACATGTTTATTTACTTTCGTCTTCATATAAGTTATTTGCGAAAATTACGAACTTGCCACATGAAATTATCTTTTTCCCAAATAACTTATATATGAAGACGAAAGTAAATAAACAAGTCAACATAAAGTTTGACTGATAGTTAATTCTTTATTATGAGTTACATTAAAAGTTATTTTTAAATATGATCGTTGATAAAAAAAAACTTCGACCTTGCCAGGATTCGAACCTGGAATCTTCTGATCGAGATTACGAACTTGCAACATGAAATTATCTTTAATCTCAAAATCTGTCTGTTTTGGAGAATGATCGTGGGGCTCAAAGCCCCCCCCCCCCCGGCATTTTACTTTCTTAAATTATTTCAAATGATCTTTGTAACAAGGAAGACGTATTACTGTTCAGTATACACCATATAATATGGCATGTCA
This sequence comes from Sweltsa coloradensis, assembly GCA_024449915.1. Lineage (NCBI taxonomy): Eukaryota > Metazoa > Arthropoda > Insecta > Plecoptera > Chloroperlidae > Sweltsa > Sweltsa coloradensis. Next base: position 95,691 of record JAMZAV010001478.1, on the reverse strand, counting down.
CATCACAGTTTGAGTACCAATTGTAGTAGGGTGATTTTACCATTTTACCAAAGTATCCATATACTGTAACTTTTACACTGTTGTATGATAATACCGATATTATAGTTCCAATAGCAACAATATAATAATGTACTTAGGGTCATTTTACGGATTTTATCAAAGAAATAAATGCAGTTATTTATTTGGTATCTATATGATATATACAATATTATACTTTATTCTATACTGTTATACTATATTAATAGCTATGATTGCAAGTGTGTCCAAAACTATGCTTAGTTCGTGAGAGGAGTATGTTTCGGTGCTTGTTATACTAATTATGTTATCACATTGTGCCTAGTTTAGCATATGGCATATATTCTTGTCGCAGCATTCATTCATGTAATGAAACTTCACAGACAAATAATAGTTTCTTAGTACACATAATAAATAATCGCATAGTTGAGAGTGCGGGCTATTAAAAATAACAGATCTCCAATGCATTGCTAGAACTAAACAATCGGGAATGATTGACAATTTTTGACGACTGAGAGGGTTGGAGTGGGGGTTGTTAGCTTAAATGCATCCAGCCATCATTTCAAAAACAACTTCATTGTCTCCCTCCTCGTCCCTCATCTTGCATAATAATGGTCTACGCTCTATATGCAACGCACTACTAAACTAAGTGCATCAATTGATGGATTACTAGCATTCTTCTCCATAGTATATAATAGACTCGTAAAAATTATAACTCTATTGAAATAGTTTGGTGCTTAAAATGCATCTTGAAAGACAATACGTAACTATTTATACCGGAGGTCCTGGGAATAAATTAATTCAAGACGTAACATGGGGCAAGGTAAGGGTATACACTGTGCATACAAATTATAAATTGTAAAGACACATATCACATCTCAGTTCAGTTGAAACAGCTTACCGGTATGTAGAGCCCATGCTATGTCAATCAAAGTTACGTGTGGGGTAAAAAAAAAATAGTCACATGTGAAAACTATAGAGTAAAACATTGTTCCCGTCCCGTGGCAATTAACGATATCAGAAAATTAAAGTCACAGCAAAATGCCCATACTTAACAAAGTACTATAAAAATTTAAGTACACTGGTACGAATCACGAACTTTTGTTATAGACAACAATTGGTTAATAAAGCGGTTTCATTTCATTTCATTATGATTAGGAAGGAATCAATACTATTATGCTACCAACCAACAATCACCATTCATACCATGCATTCACAAGATTAAGACTAATACGTCATTGTTGTTTTATTTTGTTCAGAATGATGTATGGGTTACGAATGCATGTTTTTCTAGTGCGAAAAAAATATGTAGCAAAGCTTACCGTTGCTGTTCATTGATTTTTCTATCCTTTATAAATGATGGAGGTGCCGGTCAAATGAACATTCAACTTTCTAGGGGGTAGTTATGCCCCCATAACCAACAGGGTCACCAAAAATTCTTTATTATCGTTGTTGTTGGACAATTTCAACAAACACGCATGGTTTAATCGAAGGCCATGTTCGGTTTTTATCGTGAGACGTGACACACGCACAGACGGACGAACGGACAGAAAAGTTTTGCACATAGGAGAGTTTCGTTCCAAATTGTATATTTGTTAATAGTTGGCACAAACACAGGTTTAAGGGCACAATGTAAGTTGGTCGTTACAGCCAGTAAAAGAACTAACTTCCTAGGCAGCCGGCAGTCGAGATGGTAAACTACTACAAGAAATATGAAACTTATTCCAGACTTATAAACCCGTTTAGAAGACTTCCCTCAGTTCCTGTATTCCTGTTACATTCGCTCAGTCTCTCGATTACCATGCACGTTGTTTCTATGCTAATGTGGACAAGACAATACCCCGAGGTTGTTGTGTACCCCTAACCTCGCTCAGTACCCCCCTCACGTCTCATTATGTGTCACCTTTACATTAGCTATGGCTGGTGTTTTTTTATGATTCGCCGCAGGGACTCTGCTGGTCCCATAGTATGGCAGGGCAGATTAGCCACAGGTGTCCCACTGTATCCAGCCTCTCTCTCTCTCTCTCTCTCTCGCCTCGGCTCGCAGCAACTCACTATTCAAATTGTTTAAAAAGTGTTCAACAATAGGTCGACGCTTACGTGTATACAAGCACATTGACGACAATGAACGGACGACAATGAACGAAGACATATTGAAATACGGGTAACTCTCGACTACAAACCCTGGTTTACGTGATAAATTAGTTTAGTTATGTGAGAGCGAGCTGCGAGTTAATTTAAGCCTTCTGGATCGGGTTGAAGATCTCAGATCGGGGTATGATAAAGAGCGATGCTAATGGTGTGAATTCACTCTCACTTAGGGGATACTGTTATTCTATAGGGTTGTGATGGAGTGTTGCACAATTATAATCAATTGATCGGAAGAGTTTTTGTGTTGGGACTATTGCAATTTAGATTAGCTTATTAGCTTCTCATTATCATGTCAGTTATAACTGATTTGGAAATACATATGAATAAAAAAACTACTTTTTATTTCGACTAATACTTTTTTTGCACTATTAAATTCCACGTTCAATATTGAAAGAACACAAATGAAATAAATCAACAATCAGCATTGATCTTTAAAAAAAAAAAAAAACTTAGAAAAAACGTTCCCAAGATCATCAAATTAATGAAGCTAACTGACATTTATAGTTGTTAAGTTATTGGATTCGTCATCACAAAAAGTGTTATTGAATAAAGATTATTTGGAAGAAATTTATTATTCGGGAATAACGTACACCAAATGATGCGAAATAAGGTATCAGAAAATTAATGTCACCACACTACTGGTACTCATCATCATCATCATCATAATAATAATAATAATTATTAATCATTTTTTCGTGGGAAACCTGTCCAGGGTGCAATGCATGTCCCTCTTCAGTCTTCAGGTGTCTAACTAAGTGTATTGGAGTTAGGGCAAGGTGGTCGCTGGTACTTACTATGTAATATATAGAATTAGAACTGCAAAACTACTTGTCCTATATTACTACTTGTCCATGTATCAAAAATTATTAAGGGAAATATTATATTTTTAGCAAATAAGTCATCAATAGGCCTAAAACTATTTTTCATCGTAAAATGACCAATACCCAATGGGTTGTTTGTAGACAAATCCTTCATAAATATCCCCTTTGACAAGAACACGTTTGAATATCAATGTAAACATTCGATCAAGCACGTTGTTTGCAGCAAAAGTTTTAAATGTCACTGTCAGCCACTCAAAAGATCAACGTGACATGTTACCATACAACATAGAATGCACTGTCATTGTTGGGCACCCGACCCCCAAATATAACACGGTCAAACACATTGTTAAAACACCCCCAGCCGGGTGGAGGGTATTAGTATCTAAGCCCCCAACACTCTTAATACCGAGTACCAACACATTTACTTAATCCACGATTCGTGTATTAATTTTTTACTTTGCACGACGGAAATTCGTTGATGATTTTCTGATGGTTAAAACGTCCTCGAAGAAGCCCCTCCATTGTTGCAAGTTCCGCCGCTATAGTTCGAGAGCGCCACACGGCCAACTTCCGGGCGCTAGTGGCGACCACTCCGAACCGGAAGTGCACCGGAACAACAGTTCCAACGTCACCACCCAAGGAAAACAAGCGCAAAGCGTGCCGAACAAAACACTCGGCTCTTCAAGTTTTTACTACATTATTTCAGCATTACGGCGTGTGTTTTGTATATGGTGGTGTCAGGAAGATGAAGGGGACACAATAGGATGGCGTCGTCACTTCTAGAACGTCAGTGTCAACGTCTGCAATAAGCTGCGATGAAGAGTGGATGACAACAATGGGAGAAGCGTCAAGCCCACTATCAACTTGTTGGAATGGACAAAGAAGTCAGTTGGATGTATAAAATGAAGTGGTGCCATCAACTAATGCCGACTTCTTTCCTATTAGTTGATGTGATGATTACTGTTTTGTAGTAGACTTTACTTTGCAGTGTGAAATAAACTGTTCAAGAGTGTGCAGAAGACTCAGGAAGACCAGGGAGTATTGTATTTATTTTATTAAACGTTAATTGTAGGGATTTACCCTGTGAGATTAGAAATAACGCCTAGAAATTATTATTCCATTTTAGTCTTCTTTTATTATTACAAAAATATTTTTCAAAACTGAAAGATAATTCCTCTGCATCAGTAACAAGAACAACGATCAACATAACTTCCACCACTTTTGCCATCTCCATTATCACCAAGAACAACAACAAGAACAGAACAAACAACCACCATAAAAAAATCAGAAATATCAGAAACGTTGTAACCACAACCACAATTCACAACAACAGCAACAAGGACAACACAAATCACTATCAAAACCGATATCCAGGTCAATCTATACGCATCAATGATTCAAAGAATATTACGAATTATCGATTTGTAGTTCTATTCGTAATTCAACTGTGTTACTGAATTGGATGACTAAATAAGAGATACTAGACAACAATCCTCAAAACACCCAAGTTGTAAACACCAAGCACAGATAATAGACTACACTGTGCCCAATGAATACAAAGTACAAAAATGTATTGAAAGTTAAAATATAATTTGCGAAAGGATAAGCCTTATTTTCATTAGTTATTTATATGCATTATACTATTGTGATGATAATAATTATTATTTTTCGTAGGGAAGCCTGCCCAGGTTGCAATTATTCATGTTCTCCTTCAGCAGAGGTGTCTATAACTAGATATGATGCGTATTGTGAAGGGATGTCCGAGGGTCCAACTCAAATGCGTGCGCTCAGGTGTTGATGATTTCTGCTGAACGGTTGGTTTAATACCATAACCAAATTTTGAACTAGAGTAAATATGAAGTACTTTTAATATTGGTATCCACACTTGGTTGCAAAATATGAGCCATAAAGATCCATTGCGAGACAGAAGTAAAAAACGTGAACAAATGGGAAATTCAAAACATGAATTTCAATTCAAGAAAATTCCCATCAAACCGTTTATTTTACGATTAAACCAAATTAACCTGCGTATTCACATTGATTTAAACGTTGATATCCAGTATGCAAATTTGCGTTAAAAAATCTGTACACTTGGAATAAATTTCCGAAGTTGACAAAAATGGAGTAAATTACGGTGATACTTCACAATTTTTTTATTGAAAAGCAATGAATTAATTTAGGAATACGCGTACTGGATAACATAGATTTATTATTTATTAGCGTTAGTGTGATATATGATACCGATGTTGATAACCGTTTACCCGGAAAACAAAAAAAGGAAGCTGATCGCCTAAACTCGTCTCCGCGCCAGCCTCAACAATCGGAAAAGCTCGGAAAAACCCAACAACCAGGATTTCCGATCTCGACGGGGTTGAACCCAGGACCTCCCGAATCAGAACACCATCGGTACATTATTGTGATATTTAAATATTAATTTTTAAATTTAATGTTCCGCACTGAATTCAATGTATAATATGCTACTCATCGAAATGACCCCGAATCACACAAATAAAATAATTAAATTGTATTAAGAGTCTGCATGCCCACTCAGTCATAAAACTGATTTTCAGTGGGGACATTAAACCAAATGCTAGGAGCCAAGCCAGAAGCCAAAGCACATCTCAAGGCTGAGTTAGAAATGGTCACCGAAGTAGGTCAGTTATCAGACTAGCTATAATAACAAACGTGCGACGTAGAACATGTACTATCCCATTACGTTCACATCTAAATTCACATCTCACGATAGATAATCCATCAAGAAATCGATACAAGACAAAATCATATACTTTAATAAAATAAAAAAAGTTCGACCTTGCCAGGATTCGAACCTGGAATCTTCTGATCCGTAGTCAGACGCGTTATCCGTTGCGCCACAAGGCCTGTGTTTATAATGCGAGTTGCCAAGGATAAAATGGAACACTTTCGTTTTCAATCGTTACCATAAAACTCTGCGTTGAGTGTTGCAACGACAGATGGTGGTTGGTCGCTGGCAGCCGACGATTGTTGTCTTGATACCGCTAGCAAGGTAGCTACGCCTGGGAGAACTGCGCCTTATTAGCATGCGAGGCGTGTGGCTTGTAGGACATGGACGTTTCATGTTGTTTCAATCTTCAAATAACATATTATTGAGAGATACAAAAAAAAAATACATAGAGAGGTTCTATACTAAATGATAAATAATGTTACAACTTACAACTAGACATTGGGGTTGAAAGTTGTGCGGTGGTGGTTATAGAGAGAGATGAGATAATGAATTAACCTGATACTGAGGTAAAACCGCAAAATTAGAATTAAATGGAAAATCTTGGGGGATAGATGCCGATAGCTTTAAAATTACATATTATGCAGTGTTTTCCTATTCGTTGTCCCTTTTTAACTTTGGACATAATCATTATAATATTTTTATGCTGTTCTGGAGAAAACAAACGCTTTTCATTTGTACACGGATTAGTGATATAAACGTAATATAATATAAAAACCAGAATAAACATTTTTACAAACTTGTTAAACAACGGGCCTTGTGGCGCAACGGATAACGCGTCTGACTACGGATCAGAAGATTCCAGGTTCGAATCCTGGCAAGGTCGATATGTTTTTATCAGTAAAATTGTAAATTATCGTAAGTTATTGCTTGTAAAACATTGTGGGCACACTCTGTTTTTTATTTTATTTTTTTATATAAAGACTCATTATCAGATCAAAATTAATGTGGACGGTAGACAAGAGATCAAGTGGAAAACAGCTCCAGGCACGAAGCCTGCTCCTGGTGTTTCTGACCCAACTGAGAATATAGACATGAGCCACCAGTTTTTACCTAACATTTTCTCATCTACTAACCCCTTACGTATATCCTTGAGTAACTCTTATCAGTGTTATCTTACATGTAACTCAGAAGGACACGTGCAACTATATCAGCTTGATTATAATAGTAACTGAGTTAATCGCTAGAATGCATGGCTATCCTCGAGAAGAAGTCATTAGTTCGATACCAGGCACTGACAATAATATTTAATTTGGACCTCCCAAATTCCCAACTGTAAGTATGCAACACACTGGAAATAAGCATCTTATCTTTGGTCAAGTTGCATACGCTTCGAACTTCTTTATTTTGACTCAACAGTATACTATTCTTAGTTAAAAGTTTTTAAATGCAAAAATTAAGATTTATTTTGCTACATTTCAAGAATTTTTTAAGTACTTTTCTTATTGGTTCATGTCTAACGCTTGCTCTGATTCTGGAGATCGCGGGTTCGAATCCCACCACCGGAAACCCTCCCCAGTTTTTTCCGAGATTTTCTTCAGTTGTGTATGTGCATGCTGAGATTAATTCCTATACACAACTTTACCTAAACACCCTAATAACCTCCTTCTGAAGAGAATCAACTGATAAAAATGATGACTGAGTACCACAGCGGCCATCCTTATAAAAAGTTGTAAAGAGCACCTACGACCAAATCTCTCAACCTGGAAGCGCACTATATCCGATCGGCGCTGATCGGCCCCTCTAGGAACCGGTTTATTTTGTTGGGTAAGCTCAGCCGATAAACCTGTTCCCCAGTCGTCTCCGGCGTAGTTTCACTGGCCTAGGCCTAGTACGTGTAGATTGTTCTCCGAGTCCACCCCTCCCTGCACCCTATTGTCCGAACTGCGGCCGGTATCACCCCCTTGAAGTTATGAGCCATCTCCGACTCCAAGTCAGCGATAAGATGGACAGAACATTCAATGATGACCAACGGAAGTGATCCTTGCCAGGCAATTCCATTTTACTGCGGTCTCTCCGAGTAGCCGGACAAAGATGTTGATCCTGGATCCAAGCCAAACCTATTAGGCGATCACTAACTGCAATTTCTCGCCGGGGGTATTACAGCGTGCACGCATTTTAAAGCTAAACTTAGAAGAGGCAGTTAATGCTGTGAAGGAAATGAATACCCGAATCTAGGGCTTTGAGAATGCAATTTATAGTCGCGATGAAGGGTGAGCTTAAAAGCAAGGTTCATTCAGTTCTGTCGTTATTTACATTTCATTTCAGTAAGGGAAGAATGCTGCTCTAATAATATATAGGCCTAGTGACAAAGTGTTAAACTGTTATTATTTTTTTTAAATGAATGATTTTCGTGAGCACTATTTATTTGCAGTAAAACAAGGTTTGGACGTTTCGCTGATATTGAAAAGGTTTCTTTCTACTTTCCAGGGTCTTAGTTGCACCCATGCATCTATGCAATTATATAATCTAATTCGACAAAGGCAGCTGATGGCATAGTTGCGTAAAGTTGGTGTGATTGTTTTCTAAATACCGGATGTGACACGAGATATGTATACAATCAAACACAAACGTATAACATTTTAGGCCAAATTTATTGCTTTCGATAGGACTTGGAAGCTGATATGCTCCGAGTGCAACCTTTGCTTAAATTTGGTGCGATTGTTTTTTAACACCGGATGTGACACGATATATCTATAATTAAACACATACGATAGAATATTGCGGGCCAAGTATATTGCCTTTGATAGTACTTGGAAGTTAACATGCTCAAACTTGTGAGTGCAAACTGAAAGCGAAACCGGATCTTGGCAAATGACAATACCAACTGTTCGCGATTTGAATCTTATAAAACAATCTGCATTTTGCCCTGTAATCTTGGTACTCCCAACTATCTAGCAACACTTGTAAAACAAGTAATGTAAGAATAATGTGGAATATCCTCCTTTATGGAAAATAATGCTACGAATCGTAATTGGATGATCAAATGCGTATTCGCAATATAATATTATAATATATCGCATTGCAGTAAAGTTAAGCAACATAATATCTGCCTACTAAATTATCGTTAAATAAAACATTTATTAACTACAATAATAATAATGATGATAATAATTTCTCATATCCAACAATTTATCGCTAATTAAAACATTAAGTAACTACATTTATGTAATAAGAATAAGAATAATGATGATGATAATAATAATCTATTCTTATTTCCAACAATTTATCGTTGATTAAAACATAAATCAACTATAACTAATAATACTAATCTATCCTCATTTCCAGCAATATTGATTTGAGTTGTGTTCTGCACACCGATATCTATAGGCTAGGGCACGAAACAGTTTTGTGTCGAGGTAACCGGGCTCAGCGTTTCCTCATCTTCATCTTCATCCTGCATCTGCTTCTCCAACAATTTCACCCACTCTTGCCTGTCCTCCCACACTCACATCTTCACTTCCATCACCTAGTTCCACGATTCGCCTGGCCCTTCAAGATATATATATATATATATATATTATTTATATTCATAAAAATATATTTATGGAAATCTTACCAAATTATAACGGCCCCCTTCTGTTTCTTTAATTTTATTTTTTATTTTTAATTTTAATTTACTTTTTATCCCTTTGTGAGAACGGCCTAAGTAAGTGGTTAATGAAAAATGTATTAGTAAATGTTATCAAATTATATTTCAAATCTATATTTTTTAAATGTATTGATATCCAAACATTTTTTTAAAAATTTCATTATCGTAATTTTTGTAATGTAAATCATTATTGCGTTTTGTAAATAATTGTTTTTGGACCTAATATGAAAAAACAACATTTCCAATGTGTCCACGAATATTTAAATCAGTTTGTGACACCGCGTCCAGCGTCATCTGTCGCTCACCGAGGATAAACGACACAGTCACAGGTGAAAGGGTAAACGCACGCGTGCTATTCCTTGCGTTCTTGTAATTAATACTACATCTGGTGCGCGGTGCAGCCGTGCAGCCTGGACGTCACTCCCTCGCATTCATTTGCATAATATTCAAATAAACTTCATTATCCATTTGCATTTCGCGTGCCGGGCCGGGGCTGGACATGCATTAGCGGGTGTAATGTGGTGAGCTATGACATCTGCCTGCGATTCAGGGATTTAGGAGATAACAAACTTGCATCGTACAATGTATAACTTTAAACATACGAAATGAACAGGCTTTGTAAAGTATGTCTGCATTGAGAGAAATAAGGTGCTGATTTGAACCCAGTTAATCATATTTCACGTTTAAATACTTTCAATATATTTATTTTTTTATAGACAATTTCACAATTTGTCCTATCGCTAAGGAGATAATGAGAAGATCGTTTTGATTTTGCAGTTCTTTGTTGTGTCTGCATCTATATTATTTGTAAATCAGTTTTCTAACTGAATAGGATAGACGTTAAATAAATTAGTGGCGTGCGGTTAATCAAAATCTCGGGTCGTATCGGGTGTTCGGGGCCTGACCTGAGAGTCAAAAAAAGATATTAGATTTTCGGGTAGCAAACAAATATTTTTAGAGGGATGGTGGAGGTGCCGGTCCAGGATTTACGTACTTTTTTTGGTGGAGGTGCCGGTCCAAAGAGTTTTATTTTATAGATTGTTTAAAAAATGCTGTTCAATAAAGTACGGGCAATGGGAAATGAATTAGGAGAAAATCATAATGTAAGATTCTTTACAAGTAAAATTTTGACTTTTGAACGTTTTTTCTCTCATAACGTGGCATGATTCTTCTGTCCTCTCCTCAGTGATTTATGTTTCTTTGTATGTTTCTTTGTACGTGTAGAGGCTGCAGAGGGCAGAATTGTTGCCCTATATTGGCCTTCCCGCCCCTTGGGTGGGAAAATATCAATAAATAAATAAATAAATAAATAAATAAATAAATAAATAAATAAATAAGTAAAATTCAATATCTATTTTTACATGCAGTATTATAACGGTCGTCTTTTCCCTACCCGACCCTATCCTAAGCAGTTTAGTGCCCGAACCCGACCCGACTGTTAAAATCTCTACCCGTACAGTCCTAGAATTGATCACCAATCTGCAATACTGAGATGTATACTAACGAATATTTAGCACTTCTACTTTGTACTACATTGTAAAGTAATAAAAAAGTATAATAATATAGTATTATTGTTTGTTTCAAATTAATACAATATACCAAAACTTAATGAGAAAAATACATTTACTGCTTATTCTATTTGCACTTTTCAACAAATATTAAATGTTTGATTTTGATGTATAGGCCTATACTTTAGATACTCTAGAAGTAAGTTCACTAATACTTTAAGAAAGTATTGAAAACTTTCAAATATCTTTAAGTTTCTACGATATTTAAACACTTTAAAGATTGATGATGCATTTCATTTGTTAATTTGTTGAAATACGTCATTTCATTAGTGGTAGTGGGGATGTTCCAGTCATGTTATGCTGCCATGGTATTGCAGAGTGGGATTTCCTGTGCAAACCGCAACATATTTACCATAATAATTTCAATATAACCGCTCATCAAAAACTGGATATCACCAATCATCTTAAATCACATATTGCACCTAATGAAAATTGTTTCCACTTAAAACCTGGGGAAATGTACGAGTACGCTCACCCCTAAGTACTCTTAGTTGAATGGAAACATTACTACTAAACCAGAAATCAAATCAAACCGATGGTTTTCTGTTAGCTGTTTTAACAAACGCGTATACCAACATAGATATTTATTTATATAGATGGACCACATTCTCGTTGGCGGAATCATTCATGTGTACATTACTTCTAACTAATTTTGCAAGATGTGTTTTTAATAATTTCTTGAGTTGTAGAATCCTATTCTATAAACAATATTAGCATATATCCTCAGTGCAGTAAACTACATCTTTGTTTTGTAGCTTAACTTGTGGAAAATTCAACTAAGATTTTGTTTTATTTTTATTAAATTATGAATTTATGATAATCTGTTATATAAACTGTAATAAACAGAAGGTCACCAAATATATTATTAAATATTAATTAATATTAATATTTTTATTAAATTTGGTATTTATGATAATCTGTTATAAATTGTAATAAACAGAAGGTCACCAAATATTATTTTTTATTTATTTTCCTAAAACGTGTTTAAACATTAAATGTGTCGTGTAGGCGAGCATGCAGTCAGTTGATGACCACTGCCCTCTCGGAAGCGTGACGCACTAGGACCATCACCTACGGAAGTCGCCTCCCGCGCACGTGTCCTATACTCTTCAAACATGAACATATTGGCGGCAACACTTGAACCTGATCGTATCACTCGGAGATGAATTAATGCGCCTTCTGTCGGCCGATGCTCGAACTACGCAGGTGTATTAGACACATGGCACCCAGGCCCCTATGGTAATGTGACCAACCAACCAATACACCACCACGAGGTGACGCATAGTCCTGTATCGGGACGATTAAACATGGTGCAGAGTTGTATAAATTAATTATTTATTCATCGGCGATTAAAAATAATATATTCACAACAACTGGTACCTGTTATGTTGTTTTCGGGGTAAAACTGAAAGTGACCCAAACATTATTCGTTCAACCCGCTATTGTAGGATCAAACAATATGCATTTAGCTCGAAGGTATTATTGTTAACAAAATTAATCAACTGCATTTTTGACAAACCTCATATTCGTTTGAGTAAGATCCTCTAATAAATCAGTTTTTTCCTTCCGTTTTTTTTATTGTTTTTTATTTGTTTTTGTTTTTTCTCTTTTTTCCCTCCACTTTTTATGTTATATTAATTCATTAATATGTTTTAATGTCCAATTGTTGTTTTGTGTAATCAGTTTTTAACTGAATAGGATAGACGTTAAATAAATAAAAAATAAATGCAAAATAGAGATTTATATATGATAATGATTGCAGATATAATATGTACGAATTTTTTAAACGACTGGTATTGTATTGATTTAACTTACAGTGGCATAGTTTTTTGCTTTCCTAGTTATAACTATTTAAGACCCTGCAGTCAATTAAAGATGCGATTTTAACCCACGTTCTTTTATTTCGAGATTACGACAGCGTTATGAACTTTTCAGGGATCGTTAAATTCGTTTCAAGTTCTCATGCTGTAGGAAATACTATGCGTTCCCCCAAAAGTTCCCTAAAAAGGAAGTCGTTTTCCGGGAACACGTTCCTATAACAACGTGCGTTCCTCTCTTAGACAGGACGATGGTCACATGACAAGCATAAGACTTCCAATAATCCTTATTATATTTCAGAAGGTGCTTCATTGTCAAAAATCAAAATATGAGTGCGGGAATTGATAACTACCAAATACCATCTAACCTTAAAATTAGATCTATAGACAGTCACCTAAAAATGGGATGGTTGTCTTTGGCAAGACTTCTGTAACTTATAAAAAATTAAGTAATTATATGCCAGAAGAAAGATGACTAATGATTCATAACTCTGCGAGTGTGAAATCCAATAAATTACCTAGCTAGAGAATAGCTTATAGACTTTACAAGCGAATCAGTCATTCAAATTGTAGCTGATTTGATGCACGCAACCAACTATCTGAAATTGTAATACTATTTACAATGTTTTCCCCGGTCAAAACCAAATTAATTGTTGTTCTATTCGGTATTACTATCAACTGGCATTAACTGGCATACTCCATTTTTTTCAGTTAGTTATCTGGAGAGGCGTAATTAAGCAACCCCTAGGCTTTAGGTTTCCAGCAAAAAATACAATTCCTGAATTTGCTTCGCAGTCAGATGTTGAACACATTGTATGCGTTACGTTACGGTGATATCCACACAGCATTCAGTCACGCCCCCAAGTCATGGCAATGACTCGCTAATTATAACTAACCTAGGCCTGAACAAACATCATTCACAACTAAGACAAATTAACAGCGCGAATAGGGTGAAAACTAATTATTGTATAATTAACTTTTTTACACTTCGGTAAGGCTGATGATCTCATGTATAAAGGCAACAGTTTTTGTCAACTGAATTATTAGTAAGACAAATTAGAAACGAGAAAAATGAGATTACAAATTCTGATACATAAATAAAGAGGAATTATTTTGAGTGGGGTGTTAATAAATAATGTCTCAATTAGAGTTTTTTTTTTTTTTTCTACATTTCGACTCTCATTTTTAAGCAATTGAATGGATACGTTAATCAAGGAAAATGCAAAGGGGTTGATTAAGGGGCTTATAAATTAGTAAAAATTTCATGAGAGAAGAGCTTAACACATTTCTTATGAAGAAAAATAAGCTTTTAATATCAAATAGAATAATGTCAAATTAAATTACTTACCGTTACATTCCAGATACTAAGTGCATACTATCTATACACACTCAATAAGATTTTATTGGGGGTATTCCCAATTACCCTTGTTAATGCTGGTGTCCCCGCGGGTGAATCGTGCCCAACAATTTGGTCGGTATTTTCTATTTCAAATACCGATCTCTGGTTGGTCATTGTTCGCTCGTCGGTGGCTGGAGAGAAGCTCGCAAGCTCACTTTTCTGTCCGTCCGTCTGTGCGTGTGTCACGTCTCACGATAAAAATCGAACACGACGCCCAATTGACACGCGTTCATTTGTTGTTATCACACAACTCCAACAAGAAAGATGCAAAAGTGTTTGGTGACCTCAGGGTGAGAGGGGAGTGACTAGCCGCTCGGAGAGTTTGACAGTTCATGATCCTGCACCTACGTTATTACTGTATGCTAAGCCAACCCGGCACCTCCACCAAAACCATTAAAGGGGTATTCACCCGCTAAACTCAAAAAAATATTTCATTCAGGCAAACTAGTTTTGGATTTAGAAATAGATAGAAAAATTAGTATTGGGTCCACCAAGATTCGAAAAAAAATTTATCAAACTTTGAATTTTTCGAGCTAGGTCCCATCGGCAAAAATCTCCCATGAGAAATAACATGGGGACGATCTTTATGCCCCGTGAACTTGGAGAGTTATGATCCAAAAATATATTGGTCATTATTGACGTACTCGACAGCCGTTCTGAAAATCCTATGTATTTTGTTTTGTAATTCGGTCAAGTGGTTCGGTCAAAATCTGCTGATTACCAAGAGGGGGTGTGATTTTGGATTGCATATTTTTGCGTGTTTGAGTATATATTTGTGCACAGTTTCAAGACACGATGTTGTAATGTGCCATTTTAAATTAGATCAATGCTCTATCTACGTGGAGCAAAAAAGAAGCCGGTTAAAGCCGATTATTTAGAAAAATACGTGTAAAATCACAGTTACAAGATATATTTTTTTAAACTATAATTTTAATTTAGTAATATGCTATAGATTATGTGGTATCGATATCGATGTATATTTTGTTTATTTTATTAAGAGGGAATAGGAAACATGTTGCCAGTTGGCACATAGCTAAAGCATATATTTACAGCCCTCCCCTATTGTCGTAAATTATCAACATTGTATATCAATCAGCCAGGATCAAACCACGAATATGTTCAATTTAGAACTTTTTAACCAAATCCTAAATCCTGAAAATCATTTTTAAAATTATTATAAAAAAAAGTGTTTTAAGTGTTGCTGTAGAACCCTATATTTCCACTTCTGTGACAACGACCAATATTTTTTAAGCTAGATCTTTGTGGTCAACAAATAATAAATTGGTTTTCTCTATAGGATAACGCATTCTGCTTCGCTCTTGGGGTAGACATGCGTTCTACGCGTGATACACATGCCTCGAGCTGATTGAAATTATTCCTTCTAATTTACATATGTGTTGCATTGCCAACTTAGCAAGCATGCACCCTATGCATATTTGTTTGCATAATATTATTGAACAGCACTCGTATTCTAGTCTAGACCCCTAGTATACATTTGATACGATCGCAATTTCATCAAAATTCACTTAAAATAATGAGACTCTGAAGAATTACCCCTCGAATCAGGTGGATTCGAAGTGCGTTGCATCCCGTGGTGCGGTGCATTGTGGGGGGGGGGGGGGAGATGCATCTATCGTATGTGAGCGACGTCGCGACGCCGCGCCCATGTCGCCGGCGAGAAATCTCGGAGGTAAAGAGTATGCAGGTTATTTATAATGTTATGTAATTTGCGAGAGTGCACTTCACGGATGCAACCCTTGTTACACACGCACTGCACTGGGTGTTGCATATTCACGAAGAAAGGGTTGAAGAGCAAAGGGACTCGCCTATGATTTACGAGGCGGTGCAGCTTTACACAAATACCAACATTTTGCATAATTAGAGCAGGTCTAGGAAATGATCTCATAAATTCAATTTCACTTAGGTTTTATGGTTTATTGTTTCTGATAATACAGATAGAGCTATACTTTATTTTTAATGGTTTTAGTTGAAATCACCTTCATAACAATTACGAATATGCAATTATATCAAATGTTCACATAACCGAAAGAAAGTTAATTTTATAGCTTGATTAAAATAACACGTATGACACAGAGACATAAATCCATATAAACATAGGTTTGATGAGTCAGAATAAGTATTTGGCTTCTATTATGTGTCATTAAATTCATCTTAAAACATGTAATGTTCTCTAATAGCTAGAACACTTCGAAAGCGATTTATTTTTAAAAAGTCATAGTTTGATATTTTGGGGTTCTTTCCTATTATATTTATTGTCATGCAAAACATTGAATTTTTTATTGATTTTCTTCTTTGCTTATAACCATTAAAAAACGCGAAATTTTGACCAAAATCTGTTCACCCCAAACCATTTATCACTACAATACGCTGTAGCACTTGAACATTTGCTCTCGCATGATTATATAACCCACACACATTTTAAAAGTTATTGATTTCATTATTTCGCCTTCATTATCACAGGCCTTGTGGCGCAACGGATAACGCGTCTGACTACGGATCAGAAGATTCCAGGTTCGAATCCTGGCAAGGTCGATATATTTTTTATCAGTTACGCTGACACTGATCAAGAAATTGGGTTTCCGTTGTATTATATTTCGACTTTAAACACAAAATATTGCGAGATCAGGTTTATGATTTTTTTTGTGTATACATTAATAGACATAAAATATTATTTAACGATCTTACTAAATCTCCTGTAGTCGCTGAATTAATTTGAATGACTGTTCCTTTTAAAGGTCGTTGGGAGCAACCATATATTCTCCGACATGCGATGTTTTCGCAATTCGCAAACCATAGATTTACATAAAATCGCTCCTTGTTTTTGCACATTAAATTAATGCAACAATCTAAAAAACCTGTATAATAAAGTTTATCACGCGGAGCTTGAAATATTATCATGATAATCTTATCTCCATTGAATGTCCAACCTCACTGATGTCTATTATTCATAAACAAAGTTATAAATTATATAATAATTGCAGACCATCAGCTCAAGACAAAAGATGGTATACCGTATTCAATGCGTTAAACATTTCCAGCAAAATGATATGTTGTTTAGACACCTCACGTTCATCCACTACGCTCTACTAGTTTTATTTGGAAGATTTTTACATTAAACGAGACACAAAAACGCAACTCGAACGCCACGAATGATTAACATAAATTACTTTTCAACATGAAAGGTACACAGTTCCACTGAAATTAAAAAGGCATTACTCTTAATTGCGCGTCCAACCTAATATTAATATTATACTTAGAATTACATGGCCACGCAATGTATATGCCTTCGTTAATTTACGCTTCCGATTTAAACATCACGTTAGAGATGGTCAAGTATCTTAAATAAATAACACTCATTATAACTACACAGATTGTGGCCGTGAACCAGAGTAATCTGGTAGCTGGCTGTTGTAGGCTAATAACTTGGCTTGTAGTCGTAAGTCTTTACCCTTGTCAAGGCGTGTCCGAGATCAAGAAGCAACTCATTTATAAATAGTGATTTATATCGCCTACCAATATGCGATTAATACTGACCAACTGCGTCAGTGTGCACGGCTGAGATTATTAACTGGTTCGTTTAATTGGTTTGGTCGTTGTTGCTGTGTTCAGTTCAGTTCCTGACAATTAAGGCGCCAGATTCAACTTGAAATGTTTAAATTAAATTATTTACATTTTAATACACATTAATGCGCCGGTCCTCAGAGAACCCGCTATCCAAAGCAGCACGCATCCTACACTACATATTATACTCATAGGTCAAAATAAGAGCTCTTTATTGCCGTTATTTCGAAAAATGTGTATGACTAACAATTTCGATTTTTCTAATGGCATAATTATCTAAATCTTTTAGTAAAGTGTTGAATAAAATACGTAAATTAGTTGAAATAAAAAATGTTTTGCATCTTTATGAATATCATTTTTGTATAATGCACATAACAACAAAACTATCCCTCGCTCAAAACCTGTTCAATTGATCGGTTATCAGTCACAAAACAATCGACATTGGCTAATCGCTAATCGTATCTATACGTAGCATTGTATGATTTTAATTTTTTGTAAAAATTAAATTTGAAGTAGTTATTCTCTGCCATTTTTACTTCTTTTATGTTTTCATAATCAAACAAACTTCAAATTTTGACATTACGTTTCATATCACACACACTTGTTTAAAGGCAACAAAATAAATCTGCACATTTGTTATTTAAAAACTTAATACCAACAAAATATTAGTATATTCCAGATAAAAAAATAGAAGTTTTTTAATATGATCGACATTTGTATTGAATTAATTTATCGAAGTGATTACTAACATCAGCATTGAGATTTCTGATAGCAAAATTGATTGATAGTTAGCTCAAACAAAAACAAAATGTGTTCCTAATTGGATGGAGATTCACTTTATCATTTATTATATCAAATGGTTCACTTGATGTCAAGGTTATACAGCGAGCAAACTTTACGAGTTGAAACATGTTAATAATAAACTAAAGTGTATCACTGCGCAAGTGCGCTGTTTAAATATACGCTGGCGTTGAACCAAAACCATTAAAAACTACATACGGAATAATTTCAAAATAAAATAATCCACTAAATCAATGTTTATTCTAGATCTTGTGCGTCGGAGATAAAACTAAAGTGAGTCAAATGGAAATAAACTTTGTTCTTGTGTATAATATAATTTAATTAAATCCGTACACAGAACAAGATTTTTGTGATTAAAATAGTTGACTGAACTAGTTAAGTATACTTTAGAGTACGTCAATAGTTTATATGCTTGGTTTACAGTGTGTCTCTTGCAGAGAAATACGTTTGCAAGCATAATTTACTTTTTATCTCTGTATTTTCTATATAAAAACTAACCAACCTATTACCATAGCAATGTTCTACAAGTGGCTACTTTAGGCTTTTGATGGCTTAATAGTCAAACTAAGTATGATGTTGTAGAGCATAATTTTAGATAAAAACCTACCTAAACAACTTAATAACTGAAAATATGTATCTCTCCATATTAACAATACTTGAAAAACGCTTTAGCCTTTGGAGTTGCTCTTAAATTATTGTTACAAAGGCATAACATTTTATTTCTGAATGGCTGGGTGAACACTATTTTGGTCTCCAAAACTATGAATGCTTTTTGTTCGTGTGTGACCACAACCAATTGGTCTTGTCGAGATGAATTTACAAAACTTAAAAATTTCAATAATAAAAATACATTCTGCAATTATTGTATACCAAAACTTTTACAAATGAATATTTCATGTAAATGGTTTCCTTTTGGTTATGAATTTATTGTTATGGTATTGCAAACAAAGTACCATTATACTTCGTTGCAGGCACATAAATAGCTTTGTCATTACAAGGAAACTTTGTTTTAGAAATGTTTGGGTAAACTATCTACAGTATTCAACGTAGTCTGTATAATGATTGATGATGATTGTGCGCAGTATATTTGGTTGCAAATGCATAGAACTGTAGAATTATTATGACTTTTGTATTAAGTATCTGTAGTTTCGTTCCTAATTCCTCTATGTCCATATGTAGGCCTATACACCCTGCCACCCGGCGTCAGAAGTAAATCAAGAGGTATCGTTGTACTACAATACCCAGCCCTTGATTTACTTCTGACGCCGGGTGTACATATCCATGGGTTGTAAATAAATAAATATCATAACTTAATTAAAAACAATATACTGTATTAAAAAATTAATAAATATAATTACTTTGACTGTTTACTATTAACACGTTTATAAAGTAGTTAACATCTAAAACCGTGATTTAGCAGCCTCTGCGTGTGGGCTTGGTGCCAACATGCACGATGTTTTCTGCTCGGAAGACCGCAACA
Organism: Sweltsa coloradensis; assembly: GCA_024449915.1. Classification (NCBI taxonomy): domain Eukaryota; kingdom Metazoa; phylum Arthropoda; class Insecta; order Plecoptera; family Chloroperlidae; genus Sweltsa; species Sweltsa coloradensis. The sequence continues at coordinate 75,704 of JAMZAV010001478.1, read as the reverse complement.
AGGTATAATCACCACGCTTTGACATCACACACGACAAATTAAAGACAACCACACACAATTTCGCACTTGAAAGAATCCGTCATCCCATTATCCAACCATGCGCACATTTAGTCTTTGACTGCGCTTCAAAAAACAAACCATTACATCGATTTAAATTAACACGATAACACATATGCACCAACATAAAAAACAAAGGGGAGTTTTTCACTTTGAATTGATGATAATTAGTCTCCCGTGCACAATTCTAATGAGTTGAATCTCGGTAATGTGTGTTACGTTACCGTCACATGGCTAGACAGGGACAAGGGAGGCACCACGGTTAGTTTCCTCCGGATAGACAGGTTAGGATAGGGTAGTTCCGGAGGTTGATTCGCTAGTTAACTTAGAACTATGCTTCAAGCACGAGCGGACCGGCCGTAATGTCAGTGGACATGTCACGTATGGCTATGTGCATTAGAGCTGGGGGCAGCAATTAAATCCTATCTCCCTGTGTGTATGTCTGACTGTCTGACTGGATAACCTGATATAATGAAGACCAAGCCATTAGAGGATTAGAATTACCTCGGTACTATAGATGGATGGAGGCTAGGATGATCAATAGCCACGTGTCTATGCAGAGAGGATCTGAGTGATGCTTTAGGAAACCACACGCTTAGAATAATATCGTATGCTCTCATTGCAATAGGCAGTGAGGTTGATAAACATCTTCGGGGGTATGACCCTAATTAGGCAGTAGGTGCGAGACTAGAGAAAGAAAGGGGCAAAGCCCCAGACCCACCACCCTAGGCCAGCATGTGTTAAAAAATTGTGCAATGAAAATGGTATTTATAATTAATTAGTGGATGTCAGCTGTAGGATAAATGCTAAGGTATTGCTTTTGTGAAGTCCAAACTATTTGTGATTAAGAATGAAGATATATTCCAGAAAGTTAAAATCATTAAAGCAACCAATGAAAATCATTTACTGGAACATTGATTGTAAAGTGCTTGGGTATTAAAAGTTAAAATATGATATAAGATCAACGTAAAATGTAAAGTAATTAAAGAAAAAAAGTAAGATCGATATTGAATTTCTCACACACTTTAAGTTGAAATTTCCTTTGGTAGGAATAACAATGCAGAGGGTAGTTTACTATAATATACATGTTAATTAAGTAAAGTAAATTTCCTATATCCATATTTATATGTGAAACTTATAATACTTCAATAAAAAGGTAACCAAGTCTTTAAAAAATATTAATTTAAAAAAATAGTGTGTTAACTTAAAGATTGTCTTAAAAATATTATTTTTTAGTGGATGTATATTATGATTATTTAAAATACGCTTCGTCTATAAGTACGAGGAGTGCACGTATTTGTTGGATAACAATGTAAATGCTGGCTAATAATTTTAATCATTGTGGGGTTAGCCAATTGGTCTCTCAGACAAAATCGTAAAAAAAAAGATCAGTGGCTCGTCAATGGTCAACTATTGGTAACTACGGGGGTCCAGCGTATACTGAACAGTAAAAAGTACAAAATTGTATATTTTAAAATTTCAATTTTATAACAACAAAATGATTATGAAATTATTAATCTGATAGCTTTTTGTACAAATTATAAACGTATTACTGTTATGCATTTTAAGGCTTGTATAATTAGGCCCATTACAGACATTATAGACTGGCAGTGTATTCTACTCATCAAAAAACTATGCCCTCTACCATGTAAAGGACAATGTTATTTTTGATTACGTGCACCATTATAGCCACTACTTATTTAATTATGATTATTATATACATTATCAACTTTTAAGACGTTTAACATATTATGTCCCCCTCCTATACATTATCAGCATTTAACTCATAGGGCCATTTTATGCCTTATCAAAAAATTATGTTCCTTTATTCTTTGCCTGCACGGATCATTATCAACATTGTTAGCTAACTTATTGTAAATGTAAATTATGACATCACACCACCCATCTATTTGGTATTGCAATTTGTTGTGTGCATGTAGACGTCTATAATGGCCACTTGTGTAGTAGGAAACGATTGTTATAAAAGCTTGGGAACAACAACAAGGATATTTTTAAGAATCGAAGCTCTCCTGTATGCATCATTTATCTGTCCGTCCGTCTATCTATGCGTTGTGACGTCCTACGACAAAAACCGAACATGACAACCGATTGGCACTCGACATTTTGTTGACATCTCTGATCAGTATGTTTTGGTGATCCTAGGTGTCGAGGGCGCGGCCACACCAAACTTGATTATATTTTAATCCTCGGCACCTCCACCTATGATCTGTTGATTAAGTAGCTTCGCTCCCTGTTTTTGGTTCACCCGTGCCTGTGCTTGTAAACGATGATAAAATCTATTCAAAAATCAAAAAAGTAGTGAACAAATTGTTTGTTGTCAAACAGTGCTTCATTTTGATCCATAATTACATAACTGATGGTCAATTTGTCAAATCTAAATTTAACCCAAACCTGGTAAGAAACTCTACAGTTGATAGCTGAAGTCTAAAACTTGTTTGATACCCGAGTATATAAAGCTCGGAACATGTTATTATATGTAGTTATGTTTTTGTTGCCATCTATAACAGTAATTAGTAATTATACGTCCATGCAAGAAACTCTGCGCTATAGTAGGATAGAAAACAACCAGTAGCTATGAAACACGGTATTTAATAAAGCAGACAATGTTGTTGACTTGTGAATGGGTGAACGCGCTCTTGGCTAGGGCTCGTGGCTTGCTATACAATCGCCTGAGGCAAAGTTATGTGTGACTCACTGATTTGGGAGGTCGGAGGTTCGATTCTTGCCATCGGTAATCATGAATCAATAATGAAAGTGTTATCAATGGTTTTCTTCAGTCGTTAGGTGAATGCTGGGATTTCGGATTAATTCCTCTAAAGCAGCTCTTGAACATTTTATTCACAATCATCCCAACACCATAATAATCTAAAGTTAGTCCCCTAAAGAGGGTCACGCCGGATAAAACTATGTTTACCCTACAGCGGGCATCCCAATACGAATCAACACAACATAAACAGACATTTTCTCCTTATAGTAAAGCGGTTCCAGTTCACTTTCAGTACCTAGTCACATTTTATTTTACTGAAAACAGCATGACTAATTTCTGCCAATGTTGCAACAAATTGATGTATCATCAAGCGCTCCTATAATTCATCAACTAACATTAAATTATGCTGATGTGTGAAAAGATGGTAACGTTGGGAATACTAAGGATAAATAAATAGTTACTGCAGGAGTGGATTTAAAAAATATATAACATTATTTATTTATTTATTTTATACGTACACATTTTGATAAAATCCATATTTATCGATTTGGATGGTCGTACAATTCAGAAATTACAAAATCCATCCCGATCGAGGTTCGAACCCGAGCCTGCCCGGAATGTGAGAGACTCGGGTTCGAACCCCGATCGAATGGATTTTTTAATTTCTGAATTGTATTAAATATTAAAAATCCATATTGTTTCGCTGCTAGTGAAATATTTTCATCACATCAACAAAAGTGTTTGTATGATTTTTGTTTATTATTACACTTAATCCAGATGCTAATGAGTGAATGCTAACTAAATATATAGTTATAAGAATAAAGTGATACGTTCATGATCGACAAGCTGCCTTTTGAGTCACTTTTCTGTCCGTCTGTGCGTATGTCCCGTCTCGCGATAAAATCTGATCACGGTTTTTGTTGATATTGTTGATACATTATGTTTTTGGTGATCCTTGAGGTTATGTAGGTATACCCAATAATATCCTTGTATGGAGCAAGCCCCATTCAAAGGAAACAAATCTAACAACCCGGCACCTCCACCAAATACTTGAGTTTCGGAGCAATTTTATTTTTGTATCGTTTGTATCTTAGGTAGCTTCGCTCTCTATTTTGGATACTAGCGTACGTGTGCGTATCCTAATCAAAATTGTACTTTAGATCGTTCTTTACTGTATACTTTTTTTTATTTATTTAACGTGCATTCAATTCAGTCATACACAATGCACACATTACAAACATTAGGAAATATTAGAAAAATGTACAAATAAAACAACCATCAAAACTAGGCTAGGCTTCTACTTACACGAAAATCATTCCCTCTCTACACGATAGAAAACATACCAGCAAAATATATCATTTCTCAATTAATACAATAATTTACAACAATAAACACAAACAGCTATAGGGTACTATGATGCCATATCGAATCTGATTGGATTAAATAGCATTGCATTTAGTGTTGGTGTGTAGTGTATAGTGTGCATTGTGACACATCAGCAATTCAGCCAAACCTATTTATAATTTCCATACTTGCAATGAGATATAAAAACGGTTTAAACAGGTTTCAGATATAATTGATTGCTTGCACCAACAACGTGACAAGAAAATTAATTTCGTTATATCATTTAGTATAAGCTTGTTGTGATAAAAACCCTACACTCACGTTGCCAATAACAGTATTAGGTGTAATCCTTGTTCTGGGCGACTGTGATATTACGACACACACGTGGAACAGTACTGTTATAATAACTACAGGTTTAGAGCCATGAAGAAGTGAGATTGTATATTTCCATTGCTACCGTGGCGCCTGCTACACAGAACAATAGTAGTTGGTCGAGGCCTAGACACTTGAAAGTGGTAATTTATATTGTTTAATAGGAGCTTTGAAAAAAGTTTCGTAGTTTGTACATATTTACCCATATTTATAATATGGTTTGTATCGAAAAAATCAGCTTAGGACATCAAAAAATTTACATTTTGGGATTAAGGAATATATTTATGGAAAATTTACAGCTGGTGGGAAAAGGAGGTGACGAAATCAGAGACATTTGACACGTGGTACCGTTTATTGAATAAAATCTCTCACATAAAGCTAATAGGTCAAGTGACAAAAGAAATACTTAAGATTGCAAGTAAAGACGAAAAGTGAAAAACGCTATTTATGAGAAAATTGTAAAAAATTAAATGAAGAAATATGGTATAGCATGGATAACACGAACAATATCTTTAGTCTCTATTGCTCTGCCTCTTTTGTTGCAAATTTGAGCTAAATGTGTTGTAAATAACAAATATAAATTCCCGCAAAAATCTCTGAGTCCTCAATGATCCTCTCAACACAGAACACACGTCGACACGGTCTGTGAGCGTCACCATATCATTAAACCATCGTTAATTAACAGACTTATACTCATCTTCCCTACTCCCTCCCATGCAGGGTCCCATGAAACTCATCGCGACAATTGTTACCATACAGTCCCGCTATTACCCAGTACCTGACTTCACGGGTGATATCTCTTACAATCACTAAATCACTCACACAGCACTAGTGTGACTGACCTTCACAATCTGACCGCTGTGTCATCAGCTGTTGTGACTAACGCGATGTTTTGTGGTTACTGGGGCAAGTCGACAGTTACTGGCACGACATGCAGTTGGCTGCACTGCACTCACTTCCTCGTAGGTTGGTAGAACTGGGTGACGTGCGTGAACCTGCAACGGAATAAAAAAATAAAATGGGGTCGTACAGGAATTAAATTATGAGTATTAGTTGTATGAAAACAAACAAAAAACAATACGAAAAAAAACTTGTAGGTGTAGCTTTAGAATAGACAGCATCACCACTACTATGGTTACGCCCCCTTCTGGAAGTGAAGTGTGAAGATCAAGGGCACGTAGAAAGAAAACCAAAGAATGATTGATTAATATCCACAACAACCCTTTGACCACGAAGATCAGTAATCTACTGTAATGAGAGGTGTCACTTTCAAATCATTCAAAGTTGGATTGATTCAACCCGGCACCTCCACCAACAACTTCTAACTGATGGGTTTCTTAGGACTGTCCTCGCCAATAGAGGGACACGACAAAATAATATCATGTTCACGGCTGTTGATATTTGATTAGTTAAACGTTTTAGAATATCCTATAGTGGAGGACACTGAGCAGTAATCCGTCAAGCTAGCTTGGCTCGTTGGGTGTGTTCGGTGCTTTATAACACAGACTCAGGCATCCAACTCCCCATCAAATCGGAATATTGGCTCTCAAACCACCATGAAGACACAAAGTTGGATAGAGATAATATTCGGAAAACATATATTGCGCAGACAGGATCTCGATTGCCTCAAACTCAAACACACCATAAAACAAGATTTAAAAAAAAAAACACTCTCCCTTATCCTAAATGGTCAACACAACCACGAAAGTGTAATATATTATCTGTGACACAATCCAATCTAAAATCTAAAGGGTTTTTGCTTTCCTTTTCTGTGCAAGATTTTTTGTATGTACCTTTTTGTTTGGCTTTGAACTTCAATTTTTTTGGAGAATTGCAGATATCCGCACTCAATAACAACACGGAAGAAAATGTTCAATTCCAAGTATAGCTTTTAGTAATTGATTCCTGTCTGAGTCTTTTCCCATCCACCCTGCAAAAACGATCTTTTTTGAGTTGTTTTGTTTCCGGGTATCTTGTAGACAGGCTGGTTCTGGGTTTTTGGCTGGGGGCATGGGAAAACATCCTTTATACCTTGGTCTGGGGGTGAAGGAAGGCTCTATCCTCTGTAATTGGGGTGTAGTAGTTGAGTACAAGGTCATGTTTACGTCAAGAACAGAAATTGCTTTGAAATGTCATGTTTTTGTTAAGATTTTACTACTGACATGGAGAAGGTAAACAAACACTCATCTGAGACGAGGCTCCCGACTGTCGCCTGCACCCAAAGATCGCCACTCGGTCGCGCCGTATCTGAGTCACGGCGGTTGTAAGACCGTCAGTGCGTGAAGATCCTGGTGATGGGAGCAACAAGTGCACGAGTACAGAGCACGTGCGTCTGCGGGGCGTTCACCGTCAGGACGTGACGCGACAAATGCTAATTACTAATTAGTAATTACCTGCTCAACTCTGTAATTAACTACCGGGGTTATCGGGTTATGTATCGAGTAAGGTCGAGGCTTCGAAACCCGACAAGTGCAATACAACATTTTGTTTATTTTGGTATTCAGATCAGTTATGAGCTAAGCTCCCCTATATCCGTCACTTTTCTGTCCGTTCGTGTGTCACGTCTCACAATATCAACCGAACACAACCTCCTATTGACATGTGCATTAGCATTCTATAACAAGGACAATTGTTATGGACCCGGCACCTCCACCAAAATATTTATCACGTGATAAAATGTTGTGTGTGTTCATTTTCGACAATCTGTTGTAAGTAGCTTGATGGCGCCATAATTTGGGGTACCATGCTTGTATATCAAGAAATTAATAATTAAATATATATTTTATTGTTATATATTGTTTAACAGATTAATTCTTTGCGTAATGGACACAGAAAACACAATTGACTCATTCACGACTTCTTCCTAATGAGAAAAAATATTATTAATGCCAAATATGATTAATGTTTGTCTGTTAGCCATATCATAGCCTGGAAACATGAGCAAAGATATAGCATAGAATTATTAATTTGGTATGTAATTTTAATTTACATTCTCATTTATCGCTGTCCCTGGTTATGGCATATCCCCACTCACTGGATGGAACAATTTGATAATATAGGCCTAGTCAATTTTGAACTATTGTCTCTAAGATTTTTTTATTGCATTGAAGGTCATTAAAAACATTATCAAACAAATCACAATAAATATTTAAAAGAAAATCACCTTCAACACGCAAAACTTAATTATCCCCCCCCCCCCCCCCTCCCTATCTTTACAACGACCATGGGATCATCCCTTATTCCACCCCACTGGACCTGTGACAGACACAGTCCGGTTACAAAACAGGTAGTTTGTACACATCCTTTGTTCCCGTCTCTACCATATGTCAGAACTCAGGAGTGTTACTTATTTTGATAGACACATCACAACCGACTTGAATACCCCCAATTATGTTGCAAGATCGAGGGAACCCATCTTCACGGAATCGTACCGTCATGGTCAAAAACCCACAACAATTGCAACATGATTTATTGTATACAGTCAGGTGGGTGCGTTATAGAGAAATGATTAACTCACATATCATGCCGATCAGAGCGTAGGACTAGATGTGTGTGGCGCCTACCGGAATTATAGGGGTCTACGTTCGAGGCACGGACAGCCCGGAAGGCGTGGTGACTGGTGACCTTCCGTGAATCCATGTGAACAGTCACAGTTTTTAAACGAAATCCGAATAATTGGGAAATTAATTATGAGTCATATGAATCATCAAAAAATTGACGAAAAAACCGACAGTAATTGAGATGATCAGTACAGAGAGTGGGTGTACAAGGCAGGATTCGAATCTGGGAGCAATGGAACTGTACAGTAATTATTATTATTAATTATTTAAAACCTTTTGTTTGGTATCTACAGCCAAAGCTCTTGCCTCAAGACACAGAATAAAAGTAAATTTTACAACATCTATACTAACTCGCCAAATAGTAGTACCGTACCTAAATATGCGGATTAACCATTCTTCTAGTTTAATTTTGTATAATTTTGTATGCGTTCTATAGGGTACATTTTCACACCTTCTCAACATAGCTTAGGTCAAACGTTAATGTGTTTGTACCCAACACTGTGAAAATTATTATTTTTAGGAGCTACGAAACCTCTTATCAAAGATTCCTTCAGGCATGCAATGACTAAAATTCATAGGCCTTTTTTAGATCGAGATAACACAAATCTCGGATTTTATACATGTGTGAAAACAATATATACTAACACACTTTCCGACGCGCATTTCCCTCTGCCACGCTCCGATGCACAGAAATACGCTTCGAGCTGCGGAGTATAAATCAGTATCAATCAATCATCTTTGATTACAATAGTGATGCTGGCTGCAGCGCAGGCTGAAGCAAGCAATTAACCGATGCATTGTAATTTGTAGGGTAGGCTCACCAACCGGTTATCTTTCTACTCACGGTTAGATAAACATTGCATATTGATTGTATAATCGAGCGTGCAGCTCTTCTTGGCTGCATTACTTGTTTGGCCTCGTCTTATGGTAAGAGACAAAGACGGTACAATTAGAAACCGATCTGAGATCAAATCCGTGGGTCTGAAGATAGTTGATACACATGTGTAATATCACTAATATAATATGAACATTGAACAAGATGGCTCATGGTATACGCACAGATCACGCACATGGGAGGACACGGATTCGATTCTCTCACCGTTTTAATCCTTACTGAAGGTGTTGGTAATTTCTAGTGATCAAAAAACATTGTTTAGTTGGAGAGCTTCCTATTGCGGAAAGGTAATCAAATGGATACCGTTATAAAGTGAATCACAGATACATTATAGGAATTACGCTGCTATGCTTCATTTGCACCCTACAAATGTCCATGTTTAGTAGAAAATGCATCTATTACCTGTTACAATTAATGTTCATTTACAATAACGGGAGTAAATTCTAATCGTTTCTGCAATGAGAGATTAACAAGAATTGCTCGAAAAGAGTTCATGTACCTCTTGATAAGTCATTAGTGCGAAATCTAGGTGTATATTTATACTGTACTTACTGACAGAATGATACATTACACATTATAGGTGATTAGAGTACTACTATCATTACGCCTTTACGCTGGTCAGGAAGTATGGGGCACGTGGGGTGGACTCGAAACTAATACCAAGTAAAAAAAACTGCGAATTACAATAATGAGACGAGAAGTGTCTTTATTATTATCATCACAATGTATAATTCCTCTTCCTCACAGGCATCCACCGTGACGTATTTGCCTCGCGCCGACCACGCGACAGAAGTCCGCCGATGTAACAGTTCCCCGGCCGCGTAGCGTTCATCTTCCGCGAAGCCTCGTCGAGTCGCGTGTAAGACGAGGTTCATTGTCTCTCGTGGCGTGCAATTAATACCGGCCGCCCTGATTGCATCCCCCACAACAATGACATAACGTTAGGGGTCAAACGGATGTGAGACAACAAGGTCACAATAATTCACTGGCTACAGGTGTTTCTGAGCAGAACAATGCAGGGCCCAACGAGGAAATCTCTAATTATAATCTATATGAACACGTGTGCAGTTGAAAGCTTCCTTTACTGGTATATACGTGCAAGTTTAATTACTACAAAAAATTGTTCTCGTCTCGTAACAACCTACATAAATGCATATAATTTATAACCGGCAAAAATCTTGTTTGAAATCCCCCTCCAAGCTTGCCAACTTCCTTTTATGACTAATGTAAATGTCGGTAACATTTTCGGCGGGTTAAAAACGGAAAATAGTTGAGGATCTGCCGAATTAGTTATGTATGCTGATTTAGAGTTGAGTTTGTTTGATAACTTTGTATAAATTAATCGTCTATACCAAATAAAGACCTAAACCGTTTTTGGTGAAGTCTACAGTTGAGGCAATTGGAGATGGACATTAAGATACTTCATCGTCACGGTACATTAATTTTCATCGTAAGCAGAAGAAAAATAATGATGGTAATGATTTTGGGCGTAACGTTTGTAACCTTACAACCTCCCCCCCCCCTTTTTCCCTCATACCCTTCGTCAGTTCTCAAAGATGCAGTAAAGTGAAAATGTTACTTTAAAAACATTCTAGCTTTAGTTAGGGTCATGCAACCATGGACTAGGGTTACAAGATAATAGTAAATACATCACCTTTTAAAACCTGAGACAAAGTGTCCATACTCTTTGGGCAACTGTTCAATTTTATAGCAGCTGAATCTGAGGAAATATCTGGTTGTATTCATGTACGTTACATGTGTTGAAACAATAATGCAAAATATATCGTGGGAAATTTGCCATGGACAATTGAATACCCCTCAGGTGTCTAATTAGTTATTTTGGAGCTATAGTTGTGTTAGGAGGGTTCAAGGACTGGTGAAGATGACTCAATCCCTTGTATTCAAATTAACGACTTCAGAAAACCTCGAACAAAACTTTCAGTCGGGATTTCTGAAGGCGGGTATCGAGCTCGGAACCTTCCGAATCAGAGGTTCGCGCCTTATACGCTTTTGCTGCATCTGATAGAAAAATATCAAATATTTGACAACGAGAATGAGAATACAAATATGTATTCGATTTAGAGATGGGTAAAGATATTGATATTTTGATACGATATTGATGTGGGAATATCTTCGTTGACGATATTTTGGACTCGATATAGAAAATTCGAATTTTTTTAAATATTTTTTTTTTTTTTACAAAATTTTGTCAAAAACTAGAACGAGGTAAGGAATTTTTATGAATATGAATGTGTAATCTCAAAATGATGTAAATAAATACCTATTTAAAAAATGACCTATTTCCTCAAAATTGATTCGCGTACTTAAAATGATGGAGGTGCCGGGTCATTCAACGCAAGTGTGATTATTAAAAATTTTGGGTAATACATTACAACTCTTGTCTACTTTGATACAATTTTTCAGTTTTAATTTTCGTTAAAAAAATCCAGGGATAATTGAAATTCAATATATCTTTATCGATATTGACATTTTAGTATAATATCGATAATTGAATGATATGTGATAGCCCTGCTCTAATATGTCAGTTATATTCTGCGTTCTGTATTAAGCTAATTAATTTTTTGAACTTTAAGGGAGAACCCCATGTGGAATCTTGCGGAGTTAAACGTCATCGAAATCCACTTGTGGTTCTTCTACTAGATTTTTGTTTTCGGAAATATAACAATTAGGAGTTCTGTGACCACTGAATTTCATTGCGAATCCTTATTTCCAAAGACTTCACTTTTATCGAGTTGCCCTTCCCTTATGTATACACAATTTTTCATATTATGTTAAAAATTTACTAACCATAATTTTATAATTGGTCTTCCAGGTAGCATTAGCGTTGAAGTCTCTTGAGGTTGTGCATGGTGTAGTGGTGTTTGAGTTTACGTTGGTCCTGTATAGCCTCAGTTCTTCCAATGCACAACATCCTGGGCTCAAATCTCATGTCAACCAGAGGTTGCGTACTTTCTGAAATTGGTTAATTTGCATTGTGATATATTTTGTAAAGTGTGATTAAATCTATTCTAGCAATTCGAAGTATACAATAAATGCAAATGATGAATATCAAGCACTGAAATTCAGTTTTATTGAAACTGAGGTCAATTGAATCTATTTGCGAGAAAAAAACACATAAGAAAAATATAGTTTACAAACACAAGTATTACAAAAATATAGTTTGAATTCAGTTTGAAGTGTCTTGTAGCTTGTAATATAATATTCTATTTGTAGACATGTAAATGAAAGCTTGATATAAGCACTCTCGAGTGGGAGCCCAGCAGTCTGGTAGTGTCTGGCTGTAGCCTTCTCGTCTGGGATGCTGGTGTATTAGGTAACCAGCCAGTACCAGGCAGATTGATGATGCATTACATCACAACTAGGACATCATCATCTTGATGCACAGAGAGGATAAAAACCTACATGTGCTGAATGTACAAGTCTAGAGTCTGCTTGGTTTTACGCTTCAGACAATCATTATCGCGCAGTTCATGTGCCATAACAAACTTAAACGGAAGAATTATACTTACATTTTCAGAAAATTATTAAAACAAGTGAGTTAATTATCTTCCGAGAATATTTTTGTGTGTGGATTTTTTTGTTCTACATAAGCGTGTCGTGTTTTTCTATTAGCTTATTTATTTCCATGATAATTAGGGACGCTGGTTTGTTAGATGGCCCCGAGGGTTAGTTGCCCTCTTGACATATTGGCCTTGAGAAATAATTGAACAGCGCAAAGTTCACCCTTCAAGATGCATTTAACGCGGGTTATCTTATCACGAAAGTGAATTTTAATGCGTCGTAGGACTAAGATGGACGATGGGAGGAGGGGAAGGAGGGGAGGGAGGGGAAATGAGTAATGACGTAACATGTGTTCCCGCGGTCATCGACCACTTTACTACAAGAAGATAGTAGAGCCACTAGTAGTAAATAGTAAACGATAAGAAGAGAGGCTGTAGCACGAGTTGTGGAGGAGTGGGGAGGGGAGGGGAAGGAGGGGGAAAAAACACGTATTCCAGTAGCCAAAGAGTTTATAATGTACACTCGTAGAAAAAACTTTATAGCTCTTAGGCATTGTTAGTTGGAGTGTTTATAATGATGCCTTTAAGTTTTTTAGTTTATTTTTGGATTGAAGTAGTTAATTGGTTGCTAGGTAACTCTCTTGCAGGTAGAAAGAAAAACAAGTCGCAACATAATTGTGGACTAGGTTTATTATGATGTGTAGTAGGGGATAGGAGGCTAGGCGTTCACGCATCAATATGCATAGCATATAAAGTGGCTAGGAACGAACGCCTTACATGAGTACTAATCAATTGCATCAATACACTGACAATGACAGGACACAAAACGTTCACAACACGACGTTGATCCGAGGTAATGTAACTGTTTGACGGAATAATGTGGGCTGACAATTTTCTTCGATTAATTATAAATTATAATGCAATTGATTTCAAATAAGAAAGTGTAAATTTGCAATAACTTTATTGTCAAGGTTGCAACACTGGATAGAAACCGAACGTGTAGTGGCCAGCCTGATACGATCAGAGACAATCACATATGGCACCTCTATAGTTTATAGCGACTAGTGACCCCGCCCCACCTCTAAGATTATATCCCCCCCTCCACTCTCGCTTGATCGTTAAACTTATAAAACAAGAAACTGCAACTTGTGCATGATTGTGACTATGCTAATGCAGACGATACTATGATTACTGTCAGTAATTATGATGATGCTAAATTAGTGGGGAGAAGAAAGATGCTAATGAGCATGAGATTTACATCCTTTCAATGCAGTAACAACCATATTATCGATTCACAACTAGTTCCAGATGTAGGTACTTGAGGGAGATTGTAACAGTAAAAAACATTATTATTTCTTCCATAAACGACAAAAAGCAAGACATCTAATTTATTTCTGTATATGATGCAATCAGTTTATGATATTGATAAGAATGTATTTTTGAGAAGGATCGCTATAGGTATGGTGAAGATATAATTTTTTAAATTGTCAGTAAGTGACCTAAACTATAAAAATGTATTTCTTGTTTTTACCCAGCTTTTTTAAGCAAGCCAATTTTAAATTCCAATATTTACATATTGTATTTGTTGCATATTATAGTAAAACACAACTATTACTTTCCGTTTGTAGCGTATATGTTATAACCCTACTATAAACTCTGACTATTAAAAACAAATTAACTATAAAATAAATGGCTGTTTACTTAATTGTATAATAACTCATTACTAAATTTAAAAACATAATTATTGGATAGTCATTTACGATGTTTTGCTAATGAAGAAGGTGCAAGTGACGATGTTTATATGTAATGTAATTATGAAGATGACGATTATGATTGTGGATAATGATCATTATCACAGCTACAAAGACAATCTTAGACAATTATTGAAAAGAGTCGTTCAACTTTACACACTTTACAATTTACATATAATTATAATTATTATAAAATTTAAAAAAATACGATCATTACGTTTTTTGTCTACTTCTTTCTAATAGGCTAGGACTCTTCTTGTGTACACGCAAACACTTGAGAGCTTGAGGCTCTGTTTAATGCGACTCTGGAGATAAAATAAATCAAGCAAGAAAGAAAAGTGTATTGTAATTACGTATCATTGTGGAGATGCTGCAACATCGCGTCGCATCACTGACCTTTCGGTGGCCTGCAGAGCTGCCTAGGACAATACAATAGACAATCATTTACATATACGCATCGGAGTGATGGAGACTGCCTGCTAATTGTTAGGACAAACCATCATCCGATCCTTTCAACCGTTTGGTACTTGAGTTGAGCTAGGCAGCATTGAATGTTTGATCATGATTTCTTTTGAATCGCTCCTCTCAGTGAGAGCGATGCACCATTATTCTTGACGATGTCATTCCTTACGTTGTGTTGTGTTACGATTCGAACAATCGTGCGTAATTTGAATATTCATTACATCGGATTGTTGTGAGTTGTGTTTGGCGCGATTGTGACTCCGAGTTGTCACGGGTCACAGGTTGGTGTCATCTTTCCAAATGTCAAAGGCAGGTGATTAATAACGTCTTGTTTAATCGAATGCAGAGGGTTTGAAGCTGTCTTAGAAGTGAGCTGCTTGTTAAGTGATGCGCATCGCTGTTAATTCTCGTGTGTACGGTTTATGGCTAGCAACATATTTAATTAATTACTGGTTAATTGTTATTAGCAATCGGTTAATTGGAAAATCATGTAGGGGTGGGAGGATCCCACCACAATCTTTCCACTTTCCATATGTCTTCTCATCAACGTCACTTTCTTCTTCGCCAGGTCTCTCCACCAGTTCTTTCCATATATTTTCTTTCTTCCCACCACTTTTCTTGTTTCACCTTTTCCGAACAGCATATCCTATTTCCACCTCTACTTCTCATACCTCTTATCACCTCAGGCTGGGCCCCCCACTTTTTCTCTGAGTGTCCCCTGCGTCTTGTTCAACTCCATCCTCCGGAATCCTGTCTTTCTGCAGCCTCGGTATAATCCTTTTAAATTATAAACAATAATTCCACCGTCCTTTCGGATGGGACGTAAAGCCGTTGGTCCCCTTGGTAATGTTCGAAAGGAGTAGGCTACGTGTCGGTACCGGGCTTCCCCTCCTCCCCTCTATTCATCCATCATCCTCATCTATCACCACTCATCGTCTCGAATAGCCTTTAAAAGCAATACAAATCAAATTAAAATAAAAGTAATTAAAGATTTGACTGCAGTTAAATAATATTGGCATAAAAATATATTATTTATTCGAAGTATGATATGGTCAAATTTAGATACAAATAAACAATTACAATTTTTTGCCTACATCTACACAGCGGAGGAATATGATTATGTGTAAACAACGAACATATAAGAAATTCGAAGACTTGACAAGCATCCTCACAGCGTCAAAAACTTTATGGGTATGCCATTGTATTCTGCCACCTGTTCATTGTTTATAATTTTAAATCGTGCATGTCGTACTTGGTAGACAATATTTAATACACATTCGAGGATAATTCGTTAAAACATGCAATGAGTTTTAGACAATATACACCGGTAATGAATTCACAATTAACATACCCGGACTTGAATGTAAGCACGCACACAACAATGTATTGTTCATGAATGTAATTACATTTTATAAAATAAGTAATAAACATTTTTCCGCTTTGCACAGGCAATGTTAAAATAATCGCAAGGATCTTCCATTACATCAAGTGGGATTTGAATTCCAGCCACGAATTCGAACCTATAATCAGATGATCGAATGACATATTTTGTTTGAGGGTCGAAGACGATTCTCAGAAAAGGTGACTTAAAAATTCATGATTGAAATCGTTGAGGGGGAAGAAGTTTTTGCAATGTTGATGAATTAGCATATCCACAAGGCACGCTCTATGGCGATAAATGCAGAGTTGAATGCAGACAGACAGACTTATGTGTAGATTTTGTATTGAACATTTGAATACAAATGTAAGCGTAAACTGCGCTTTGTCCACCTTAATTTAATTTTTATCATAGAGCATGTTCATTGTACACGAAAGTATAATTGCAATGAACCTATGTTGATGAGTTGACTCTCATCATCACGGCTCGTTGGTCTAGGGGTATGATTCTCGCTTCGGGTGCGAGAGGTCCCGGGTTCAAATCCCGGACGAGCCCTAGATTTTAGAATTTTTTTTTCAAGCACTGTGAATCTGAACTTTTTTATGTTCAGTGAAACACCAAGGCGGCTGCGGTCGAGAATTATTTCCCGTAATTGTATCGTTGAGTATATTAAGTTTCTGCAAACATAAACATAAAAAACATGAAATTATCAGATTACGCTGACTTTTAACATTATTTATAAATAAATAAGAACAATTGTCATAGGTATGGGTTCTGTAGGGTACACACCACTTTTATACTCGATATGACCCTCTTCAGCTGTCTTTAATTTCATCCGAAATGTTTCCCCTCATGCCTATATTTTATTTTATTTCTTGTTTGTCTTCAAAAAAGCATATTCAACTAAGGTCGACTTTAAAACAGTCCAAGAAATATAAAGATGTAGTTCCGAATAAATGGAAATGTTTGTGAAATTGCATGTCTAGAAAAAAAAACGCAATATTCGCCTACGATTGTATTTCACTAATTCTCATATTTAATTTCTTATTTAATGTTATTGAACTTTAGCAATACAAACAAAGTCACCGAGGGCTGTATGCCAATAGCACGATTTACAATGATTTCATAAGTGCTACTGATATTAATAGTTGAAAGTTATGATGTTGCTGACGCTGATATAGATTGTATTGTTTTCAGGTCAACTACCAAAGAAAGCATGCACGTTGTCGATGTGTAAGTACTGAACAGATTATACAATATTATTATTGCGTATTTTAGAATCTTCCAACTCAGTTACAGGACAGACTTCAGAGGTGGACGTTAAATTTAAGTTGTCTGAACTGAACCACCAAATTATGCCCAATTAGCGATCGGTAATTAAAATCGATACTCGCTGGTTGGCCGTGAATCACCCGCGGACGACAACATCGACAAGGCTAGTTCGGAACAACTTTATATCAATTATGATGTTATTGAATGACAGCAATTATTGTATGTCCTCAAAGCGGGCTTGTACTTAAAAACCTTATAATTAATTATGATGTTATTTTTTCATGAGATTGCTCCAGAGATCAAGTGGATGGCTTATATAGTCACAACATATGCTAAGAAACTTATGTCGTAGCGGGAATCGAACCCGGGACCTTCAACATTGATATCAGGGAAATCAACTACTGGTCCAATTAACGAACATCGCACTTTGTGTTGGTGTTGTTTTGCTTGCTGCCGTCATTTCTTATTTTGCTAGTAAGTTTAAGTTATCCCCTATAAAGCATCACTTTTCTGTCCGTCCGCCCGTTCTTCCGTCTGTACGTGTGTCACATCTCATGATACAAGTCGAACTCAAACTTCGCTTGAGATGCTTTTTTTATTACATATTCCTTCAACAATATTATCAAACTGGATGTTATTGGTGGGTGACCCTTGGAGACGGGGCTAGCAATGTTATAAATGACATTGATCCGTACCCGGCACCTCCACCAAACATTTCAGCGATATGATTGTATGTGTGTGTGTGTGTGTTCTTAGACAATCTGTTGCTTAAGTAGCTTCGCTCCCTATTTTGAGAACTCCCATACCCGTGCTAGTTTTAATTCTTATTTGGCATTGAACTGTAAATAATGCACTTGGTATACACATAAAAGATTTGAAGTGAATAGCCATGTTCGAGTCCCGGAAGGGTAAGGCTTGAATAATAATTTGCCACAGTGTGATAATATCTTCATCACGCAGGTAGCTGGTCCTGGTCGGACGTAGCGTAGCCAATGCTCTCTGAGGTTAGCTACTGTGCAGCTAGAGAGATCAGCCACCAAGCTAGACTCTGCTAGTTATACAAGGCACGACAGGAACATGGCCCAGGGTTCGACATGTCCGCTCATAAAATCACAGGATTTGAAGATTTAAAACCAGTACACTGACAGAATCGGATAACAAACGCAATTATCCCCATAAAACATGGTACACCAACGAGTGACACGACGTAGTATCTTCTGGTGGCCAATGAGCGTCGAGTTGGCGCCAGAGCCACAAGGTCTACCAGTCCACTACCCTAGCGCCTCTGGCGAACTGGTCGGTAATTACTTCCTCCAAGACATGGAAACCTCGAGTAGGGCTTGTTGTCGAGAGGAGAAGAGAGGAGAAGCAAAACAAAATCAAAACAAATAAGACCTGTGCTGGCTGGCTGAGGTCAAGCAACCCGGCCGGTCCGCCCTCTGCAGGCAGAGGCGTGAAGTACACATCGACCATCTTCTGGCGTGGCGTGATGCCGTGGACTGGTTCTTGCGACCAGGGGTGGCCATCACCAGTATCACCTTCACCTTCACTATCACCATGAACAGGTTCCGTAAGGGGTGGCCATCACCAGTATCACCATGAACAGGTTCCGTAAGGGGTGGTCATCACCAGTATCACCATCACTTTCACCATCATCATCACCATGGACTGGTTCTTGCGACCAGGCGTGGCCAGCCACAGGGTCAATTACCATTATCACCATCACCATCACCATATCACCTTCACCTTCACTATCACCTTCACCATCAGACGGTTCTCTGCTGCCACCCAACTTCTTGAACCAGATGAGAGACACAGCATCAACACCGATAGAGGTGGCTCATGCGTAACGCTTGAAATTCTTATTCGGGAGCTCACGGGTTCCAATCCCGCCACCGGCAATCTTGACTGAAAACCTTTCCAAAGGTTTCCCTCCAGACATTTCCTTCACAATTACTCACACATTCTAATAACCTAGTAATGCTCACACAGGGTAAAAGCCTAAGTTGTTACAGTATTACTTTTAAACAGCATCACCACTGCACAAATCCACTTAATACAAATTAAAAAATTATCGCCCTACTTCTCCTCCAAACTGGTTATCACGAAAGTGTAACAGCTTATGTTTGACTATTAGCTGGAAGGTTTGGAACTTCCAACGTCAAGGTTGGACAGTCCGTCTAGCGACGTCACGACAATCCTGCCTTACTCGACAGAGCTATAGACTGGCTCGCGCTGTGAGGAATATATTGCCAATCTCTTCTCCCTTCTTTGGATAGTTAGTAGTTGTAAAAGCCTCATTATCTTCTCCTAGGTGTGCTTGTGCTGTCCCTCAAGAAAGCGTGCAAAGCAGTCTGTAAGAATATTGACAACGAGACCAGTGCAACACAGCTCGAGCACCCTCTGGCTATCACGTTCGCTGCAGTAACTTGTAATCAATGATAACTCTGCCATTTACCTCGACTCTAGGCTGGTCCATCTTGACGTTATTTGTACTGAAAACCATGAAAACTTTGCACTCTGGACCACTCATTCAGAAGCACAATATTCTTGTGGCCGAAGCTTACAGTCAGTTGGCATATGAAAGAAGACTGTTTACAAGAATTTTGATAAATTTTTATCTGAAGATACGCATGCTGTTCTTTATTGAAAACGTGGTAAAGAATGTATTTGCCAGTGGCTGTATTCTTCTGCCCCCTCCGACCCCCCCATCCATAAATTGTATCTTTTTTCCTTCTCGCCATTAATTTTTTACTGTAATTTGGACACTCCTGGTCTGTTTGAAGTAACATTGGACAGCCCTGCCTCGGCGATTTTCCTCTACAACGGTGGTCAAACTATCATGCTACACTTGACCTGGTAATAAAGTATTAGGCTTCACTACGTTGGTCACCCCTGCCCTGTGTGACACTATCTTGTACGACCCTGTCTCGGCCAACCAACTCAACTCAGAAGACACAGCCTCATGCTGCTCAGGAAAAGAGAAGAAAGGGAGACCCAAGCTCGGGAGATGATGCCAACACTGACCAACATACAATGATTGAGTAAATAGTAGACGCCCATCTTCCATTCCCTTTGTTGTTGATATCGTGTTACTGTCTACACTCGCAGTGCAAATCTTGAATTTGCTTCACCTTACGTACACACTTGTACTTGTATGTGAACTTGATGACTAACGGGGGGCGTTTTGCCATTTGCAATTGCTGATAAGTGAAGTCAACATAGTTTTAAAAATCTCTTGCGATTGTGCAATTTTATGTTGAGCTTTATTGCAATGTAATGCCTTCTAATTTTCTAACCTCTGTACAAAGCATCAATTTTGGCAAAAGTTCGAGTATTTTTATTTATAAAACTGATTTGCAAAGGAGAACAACTAAATAAATATAATTACATATAATTGCAGACACAACAATAAACTACAGTTTAATATACCTCATGCAGGGATCGGTTTTGATCAACAAGTTCAAGTGTTACAGATCATGCCACCGTAACAAATTTATTTTATTTTATTTATTTTACTTTGACAACTGGTATAAACCTACAAATTCACTACATAACTAAATGATTCCAAATACATATTGAAGCGAGCATGTTGAATATGCAGAAATGGAAGAGCAACTAGCATATAAGTGCAAAATTTGTTTTTAACATTTTGGGTGAGAAATAATATTCTGTTTGCCATTATATTATAGTTGACAGTTCGGAACAATGGCCCCACTGAGCCAGATGTAATACATAATTTTCAGCAAGATTTTCAGCAAACTTACCAGCCATCTTTGTAATACTTTTAAGTTATGGTTCGACATCTTAAAAGCAGATATACAAACTTTCAACGTTGCAACGAATGGAAATCAAATTAAACACAAAATAATTTTTTTTTCCTTTGGTCATGTCGTGTACACACTTGATTAATTGTTTTATGCTTTTAAGATTAGAACAATGCATGTTTACAGATGTACATTAATGTGTAATGTATTGTTGATACAGCTCCTCCACTCACTTGGTTGTTTCATCCTTGTCCTGTCATCCATCTCACCCTTCATCTGGAACATTAATCATCTTCTTAATTAATTGTACTCTGTGTTTTCATAGTCTCCTGGTTACTGTGTTTGTTAGAGAACACAAAGGAATATTAAGAAATAACCCTACAATTATATTTTCATAATTAAGATTTGATAAAACAAAATGGTCCGGTTGCTATTTATATTTGGTCTGCAATCATTTATTATTTTGTGTCACACTTGCTGGTGGTGATGGTAAAGTTATAGAGTTTCTTACATACACTTCGGAGCCACATGGCAGTTACAGGTGGTTGTCCATCCAGCTTTGAGTCACATCTGGTTTATATTTGTGCGAGTTTCAGTAATGTTTGTCTAGAAATCTTTGAGTCACATCTGGCTTATATTTGTGCGAGTTTCAGTAATGTTTGTCTTGAAATCTTTGAGACACATCTGGCTTATATATTGAATGGAACGACACCTTGTGCCAGCAACCAGAAAAGGTGTGGTTTGTCCAGATGGAAATCAGCTAGATCTGCACCTTACTTATGAAGCGTTTGATAACAGCATTCAACTTATAACTAACTTACACTACTTACTACTTTGTAAAGGTTTTGCTTCCTTTTCCTGTTATTGTTTGTTGGTAACTAACTATTCCTTCCACTTATGTGCCCTGCACTTCTCATTTCCTGATGTTGTGATTTGTCAACCAAGTGACAATTTCTCCGCAAGTCTAGACTACACGACAACCGTACAGGTATTGTTCAACCTTACCTTGGAAAGAATCAGTACATTCTGGATTACACACGTTTGCTTGCATAATTCAAGTAAATTAATGTTAATGACAACGCTGATGTAAATTACTTAAGTTTACTTCTACTCTACTCTTGCAGATTTTTATTTCTGAACAGTATCTTGTAGATCTAATTATAACTTAGATTACGTTTACATCATCACTCTGATAATACACCTCAGATGGCTGTGGGCCATGTATATTATTATTATCTACGGTGCATGTATGACGAGTGACTACCAAGTAAGCTTGACTAGTGTGGATGTATCTAGTGCTGCACGAGGGCAAGATACAATGATCGCAGTGTAGCATGCAGGTGTTCCTACAGAGTTTGACCAAGGTCGAGATACGAGCCTGATGGCCTTGGACCTGGCCGAGACTCGAACCCCAGCTCCTCTGCAACTAACCGCCATCGGAAACCAGTAGTCATTTGTCTTCCGTCAGCAGCAATCAAGCACGTGCTATCTGGCAAGAATTACATGCGCAAGTGGGGGGAAAAAATAAAAAGTAAATTGTATGGGGTTGTTGTGGTTATTGTTTTGAGTTGATTGTTGTTGGATGTTGAAGGGCATTGGTTTGTGTAGGTTGGTTATACCTACTTTAGTTTGCAAAATAAAAGTGAATTCGTAAGGGTCATTGTTCGCTTGAGAGGTTGTGCTGGGCATGAGATCGAGGTGGCGTGGGGCACTATAGATCCACAGATCGAGGTGGCATGGGGCACAGACATACAGGCAGACAGATAGACAGACAGGCCCTGCCTTACCACCCACCATCACCACTGCACCTCATGCTATTGACATTATTTTATAGATAGCTAAAAATATATTTAATGTTAATCAAATCAATGTACCCCGGTAAATAATAAAGTGAACAGAAACGTTTATGCCCCATCATTTTTTTGTGTGTTAAGCCTGTCCAGAGTGCAATAAAATGCCGTGTCTATCTAATAATTTAGGATATAGGACTATTGTAAAGGGAATGCCAAAAGACTGATTAAGAGAACTCAATCCCTTAGATTGACATTGCTTGGAGTGGCGGTGGTAAGAGTCGAATTCGGGACCTCCTGAAGTAAAACAAAGAATTTTGATTTTCCTTCTGTACGTAAGCTGCTTTTTTCTTCCTATAAGGGGCACAAGGCTTTTCTAGTTCAGGGGATACAGGTTTGAATCTCCCCATCAACAATAGTAGACACCTGGCCACATATTTTTATATTTGCGAGTATGCTCCTACATGGTAATTAAGTGCAATATGTACTTGATTATGGACGGGGTTGTGGTGAGTTCTACTTCTCTTCCGATGTCGGTAACCTATACATATAATCGATGTAAGGATCATGCCTGGTTCTGTTTTGCATCATCCAGCCTGCAGACTAAGATATGCCATTGTGAAAGCTCAGTACATTAAAAACTATACATTGTTCAGTCCACAACTTGATAGAATCACTGATTAACAATCATTACTATTACAATAAAACATAAATTATTTATAAAGCAACGTGATATCATTCGTATCTCTACACAACAACAATGGAAATACAAAGTCATTATTGGGTATGTTTCACGCGCATTATAGTGTGTTGCTCTGTACATTAATTCACAACTGGTGCATTGGAAAAATGTTGAAATTTAAAAATGATACTGGATGAGTGAAAAGTCACGGCTGTCTGGAAACGCACGAAGTATTAAGTGCATTGGAGCGGAGTGATGTCGCGGTTTTCCAACATTTTTTCTTTGCGTGTGGCTTGACAAGCTCTTTGCGATTGAAGTTGTCGATTAGTAAGATAGTAAAAACGTGAAAAGTTGTTATCTTTCGCTCTTTCCAATGCCAATAGGCTTGTCCGTCTTGCAGAGAGGATCACGAACGATGATGGGGTAAGAAGCGTATAGGACAAAGACGAGCTAATGACGAGTAAATCGATCGTTCTCTGATCGTGACATTTATCTGCTTCATAAAGTCGGAGAGAACAGGTGTGGAGAGAATGATAGAGTACAGAAGGTTGCACTCGCATTTTTTATTCATCTCGTAAGTGCAATGTTGTGTTCAATAAATCATTTTACAAGACAATAGTACTTATTTGATGTTCGTAATCGGTATACGTTTTAATTCCTCCAGCTATGCGAATAAAAATTAATTTAATTGCTAAAAATCGAAAACCAGCCTACGTCCGTATAGCAGGTTACCTACCTAAATTTATCATGTCGGACAATGAAGACTTAATTTAGTTTTGGACTATATTGAAGATCTAATTACTTGAAAATTAAATTTATTTTATATTTATTTTTTAGAATTAATGTTAGGAAAAATGCTATGATCACAGCCTTTATATTTAATGCATCAAACTTTATTTAAGCTACCGGTACTGAAATGTCAGAAAATTTAAAGGTTGTACAACAAGAATAATATGCCTCATAAATAAATAAATTGTATTTAGAGTCTACCCACTCAGTTATATAACTGAATTTCAGTGGGGGACTTTAAATCAAAGCGACCAAGCAATCGACCTGTCTCGGCCTGTCTCCGTGTTCGATGTGCTATCATATATTTTGATAATCATTCGCGTAGTGGACTGAACACGTGGAATAGGATGTAGATAGAGCTGTAATTGCAATTAAAAAATCTCGTGCGAAACCTGTACAGGGAACAAAGCAATGCGTGCCCCTAGGTGTGTAACTAGGTATTTAGGGGAATGTCCTAGGGCTGTGTAGAGAATCAATCGAATGCATTCGTATTTACAACTGAAGAAAACCTAGGAAAAGCTTTTAGACAGGATGGCGGGATTCAAACCCATAACCTCCCTAGCCAAAGTCTCACACAATACGCATAAGCCCCCACTGTTGGTTAGTTGGAGATGCTACTTTTCCAGTTCGTTATTATGCATTTCCTTTGCGTAATATAGAGTGGATCTGCAGGTGGATAACTTGGGTGGAGCAGGTTTGACTCGGCTATTTTGTTGATTCGTTTAGCAAACGTTTAGCAATAAATAAAATAAATGCTAAAGAAGAACTTGCATCTGGCAGTCGTGAGTTATATAGTCCACTTTTTGTCAGGATCTTATCCCCGCCAAATGTTCTGCCCTATAGCTCCCGCCGGCTGGCCAGCATGTCGAAGCAGAAGCTATACAGAAACACAGTGGATCATCTCGACCATGGCAAATCTAATGTGGCTATCTGTCTGCATTAGGGCCATCTCCCGACCGCGAGTGTGACCATTCGAAGAGCAGTTGTACAATTTATGAAACTCAAAATATAACCACGATGAAAAGATTCATTGATGCTCATGAAACAATTTGTGAAATGATACGTGTATAAATGGTTACAATAACTACAAAGAATGGAACAGTCAGGCTATATTTTCTGATCCGAGTCATAAAGTATAATATGTTCTGCAACCCCTTCGCGAGGTCCGGTGTTCTTCTTCCTTATAGTGGTAATGATCATGGTCTGTAGCCAATGACCCCGCAACCCCCTCCGGATTTAAATCGTCGACCCCTTGAATATCCGGTCCAGAGCGATCTAATGACCAATCAGATTGGGCTCACTGTGTTCAGTTGAGTGACTCTTGCATGAAATGTAGCTGTATTAAAGAGGGGGGGGGGGGATTAGAGTATTAGAGAAGTCAGATGGGGATGCCAATCAACAGAACTAGATGATTAGATTACAGGGAGGAATTATCGCAGTGCATGGTCAAGTTTCTTTCGGTGGGGGAGGTCTTTTATTAAATTATTTTACTTTTTCGAAACAATAGCTGTCTGAAATTCATCCACAAAAAGTTAGTCACTCTAGAAAATCAGTTAATTATGGACAATATTGTAAGTCAGGGTTGAAAGTTAAATCGTTATTTGATGCATATTCGGATGTTTTAGACCATTGCAACATCCATGCATTGAATGTTTGAAATATCTGTCAGTTGTTAAATTATATTCCTTATTCGTCCTAGTGACATTCCAATAACTCTGTATGTAGATTAAAATATTAGATTAACCAAAATATAAAATCGCAGTGGAAAACAATGATCAACAGCAATAGAAAACAGGTAATTTTTACACAACACACAAAATAACGTTTAAAAATGTAGGTGCTAGACATGTTCAATTGATTTGATACGATTATAATATTCAAAGCAAGTGAAATATGTGTTTTAATAAACAGAATATTGTTCTCCCCTCTTACTTAGTATTTTAAATTACATTGATTTTCTGAGACAAATCTGTTTGCTAAAAGTTATAAATTGATTAAAAAAAAAATTGTAATTAGAATCTACACTCACTCAGTCAAGACAAAAATGTTTGTCGAGAAATATATTCGGACTTTTAACCAATCAATCATAAAATGGCATGTTTCAATTAGCCTGGGGAATCAAGTGGTCATATTATCATAATTCAAATTTAAAAAGTATGTAAAATGACATGAAAACACGTATGACATAACATTAATTCAAGCAGTTGAAGACTGTAAGCTATAAAACTTGACAAAAAACTTTCGCCCAACGTGGGGCTCGAACCCACGACCCCGAGATTAAGAGTCTCGTGCTCTACCGACTGAGCTAGCCGGGCGGTGAGAATCCTTCTCCGCCACTCTGCATAATTTATAACGGAAATCTGTTTACTCGAGTTGAACTTTTTGGCACAAGCCACAACTTGAGTTGGCCGGCTAGTAACTATAACAGTTTTGTTATCACTATCGGAATTATTACTAAGTCTTCCACCATTGGCTTAGCTTAGACATGGTGATAAGACTTGACCAAACAACGTGTGGGGAAGGGGAATCTTATGCCAGCAAATGCACATGCAATATTGGAATAAAATAACATAAATAATGGAAAAGCTTCCTTGTTGGCATTGTTCTAGACAGGCAACACTGTTGCCAGAGAAAAACATAAATAAATACTTCCTCTCTAGTCTCTATCGTAATGTGTATTTAATAGTGATAGTCAGTCACAATTACCTCGTGTCGTTTCAGTGTCACTTAAGAGCACTTACACTTGTTTTCTCGCAATCTACATTGTACAACCGCTTGTAGAACATCGAACCGTCAATAAAATGAAGCTAATTCTATCAAATTTTAAATTTTAAAACGCATCATTGCATAATTTAATTTGTAATGCAACATATAATATATTAATCACATATTTTTTAATTTGTATTATTATTTATTATATCATAATTATAATAATTATTATTTCAAGTTTTATATAACAGAGAAGAATACCAATTAAACGCAGCCTACAACTTAAGTTGTGATTAATTACATATTAATTAAGACTTGTGATTATTTAATTGTGAACCTTATCAACGAATTAAGATGGCCTATTATCAGAAGCTGGTCCAGTCAAGTAGCGTTTAAATATACCTTTCAAATCATTAGTTTGAAAATTACACCATAGTGTAAAGATTATAGAAGATAAAACTACAACACGACAACAACATCATAAACTATATTTTATAAATATTATACAAACATTAATTATAATAATTATCATGTGGATGCTCCTCACACGCAACATGGTTCATTGGTCGCTCAACCGTGGTAGCAGTTAGCGAGTCGCCTGCGGCTGTTGTCAACCTCGTAGGCCTGTCCCTCGGGCAAACACAGGGCAAAAAGTTCATACTGTTTAATAACCTACAGGTTACATCAGGATACCTTGCCTTATAACACTGTCTGCAGAATTTGCAAAATCCATTCTGCTGGAGATTTTTTTATTTATTATCAATTTCACCTACGAGGGTATTTCTTTCCCGATAAACCGAATCGAGAAATGTTAGGAAAAGGTTAGAAATTTGGCGCTTGTTTCATCTAGTTTTTTATTTGTTGATGGGGAGAAACCAAAAATTAATGCAACATACAAAACATGTAATGGAGTAATAATGTTAAAATAAAAATAATAATCTATAATCCATTTCCAATACAACTCTGATTCGAGAGGTCCCGGGTTCAAATCCCGTTGAGACTGGCAATCATGACTGAAGGTTTTTCCGAGGTTTTCCTCAGTCGTGAATGCGAATGCAAGGGATTGAGTCTCCTCGGACAGCAACATACACTTAAACACACCTGAAGACAGTCGTGAATACGAATGCAAGGGATTGACAGCCCTCGGACAGCAACATACACCTAAACACACCAGAAGACACCTGAGGGGCACGAATTGTACCCTGGGTAGTTCCCACAAAAATTATTATTAAAATTATTATTATAATCCATTTCCAACTACGTATATTGTGGAGTGGTGTTTTTATACTCGGATATCTAGGGCACGAAACTGTTATGTTGCCAGACCCAACGTTTCTTCATCTTCATCCTGCATCTGCTTCTCCAGTCTCCACTGATTATCTTCATTCTTTTTTGTCTTCGTATTCTTATTAAAAAGATATGTAATAATTAATTAAGTGAGTTAAATAATTAGTAGTTGTTAGGAAGAGATAATCAATTCAGAATGACTGGTTTAGTCACAGTGATTTATAATGTGCTAATTAAATGACGAATGCTAAAAGGCGATGTGCCAGGAAAGTAAAATTCACACACTTGTGGTATACATTATACGGTATAATGTATTTGTTTGCATTCGTGTTTTGTGTATAATTTTGCATAACATGCTAGATAACAAAATAGAATAACTGCCAAAACAACAACAACAACAACCTATTAGAAAGACTCTCGTGTGTGCTTTGAGAAACTAATATTCTTGAGTTTAGACCTACAATCATCACTATTTCAAAATCAAGACACTACACCGGTACCCCCAGTTTTTCCTTTGCATTATATATATATATTTTTTTTTCTAGAAAACGATATAGGTTGTTGGGATCAAATTTCTTTGAATTTTGATAGCGACCAAGTTAATAATAATGTGGAGGTGATAATGATTT
Source organism: Sweltsa coloradensis (assembly GCA_024449915.1). Taxonomy (NCBI): domain Eukaryota; kingdom Metazoa; phylum Arthropoda; class Insecta; order Plecoptera; family Chloroperlidae; genus Sweltsa; species Sweltsa coloradensis. The sequence goes on along the minus strand of JAMZAV010001478.1, from coordinate 46,711 downwards.
TGAGGAGGAACAGGTCAAAGAACCCTCCTTTCGCTAAAAACTATAATCTTGGAAGTTGCACCTTCGGACACGATTTAGATGTAAGTATATAGAAGAGGAATAACAGAGGCTAAAAATAATGTACATACACGGGTAAGGGGCACGGTAATTATGGATATCCGTCATCAGTGTAAACGTATATCCCGGATTAAAAAACTGGGTGTTGATATTTTCTGTTTTTTTAAGTTCGGAATCGCACGTTATAATAATAAAGTCATGCTTGTTCTTTCTTTTTGTTAGAATCTTTCAGTTTTACATTTTTTACTGCTCTTTTTTAGTTTCTGTGTGTGTCCAAGTAGGCAAGTAGTGATAAACTTTAATTGATGGCTATAAAATAAATTCAGCAATGATAAATTTCTTTGTTATGATTGTCTTCTCCATTTATTATTGTATTAGCAAACTAAGAATGGAGACAAAATCCTGAATTTTTTGGTAAATTACGCTGGCATCATTAATTTTATGCACTATATTTATTGCACCTTTTGATAACTGTCATCAAAATATTAGGTAATTATTTTTTTGTCCCTTTCATTTTTTGGTCCTCCACTTCTTGGTATCGTCCCTTTCGTCCGCTGCTTGATCTCTTCGCTTCTTAGAACATGTTGTAGCTGATGTAGGTTGGGTCAAAGTACTGACTGCATTTGTCGTAGTGTTAGCTGTAGCTAGTCTCCTAGAATCAAGCCATAAAAGAGAATAAGGAAAACGCTACCTGTTTTCAAAATATTCATATTGGGCTTGTCTAGCATTTACAAATGTTTGTTTTGTGTTGAAAGTTTTAAAACACTACCCATTTTCTATTCTTCAACTCCCACTCTAGACATGCAACGAAAAGTCTGTGATAAGGAGAATTGATCACTGATTACCTATATTAACAACTAAAACACCTGAATTATCTTTACTCCGAACTCCTGTGCAGCCATCTTCTACAATAACCCTCGGAGAAACACGATTTCACGTTTTTCAATCACCTTTAATAACAACTTATTTAAAACAAGCTTCTCTCTCTTTCTCTCTCTCTCTCTCTCTCTCTCTCTCTCTCTCTCTCTTTCTCTCTCTCTCCCTTTGAGTTGTAAACACCCAATACTCTCACTTGCTTCGTTTTAATAGCTAGAGTCCCATTCGCACAGTCTTGCCACGTTCAACAAGTCTCCATCATGTAACATCGTCGACACTACGCCCTGTAGCAATAATATCAATATTGGATTCTAATTATACACCCTAGATAATTGGCCACCTGTAGACCCAACTCGGTTTGTTTGGAAATCATCTGGTTTGGGGCTGGGTTGAGTTAGTTTGAAGACTTGATCCTAGGGGCATAGGAGAGACTCGTCTCGATGAGGTACACATCTTTCAAAAACATTTGACAAACAAAAGTTGCTTCCCGCGCTTTTTTACCGGAAACTATTCGTATATTCGCGAATACGAAAAGTGAAGGTGTGAACAAACATAGAACAATATCGTTTCCTTGTTTATGAGTTAATAAAAATTAATCAGATTTAATTGTTTAAATAATACTTTCTCGAGAAATGTTTTCTTGGTGGGTAGTAGAATCAATAAAAACTCTGCCGTCAGCTGGAGCGGGTTCTTATTTTTTGCTTTTCCTCGTAGTACTACAACTACTGCTACGACGTAGTAAGATGCTGTGTGGGGGGGGGAGGGGAGGGGTTCGAGGGGATCACGTTTGTGATCTTATAATAGACGCTAGACGCGTTTTGTTCGCTCCGTGGCCCCATCAGCCCTCGGGGCCAACAAAAAAAACAAAACACCATCACAACAGAGCTCACAGTGTTGCAGCCACAACTTACGTAAGTTAGGCTCCTAACCCTGGACTTGAAACTCGGCAGAGGTCAATGTGGATCTTTTAAGGTCAAGTCTGGAGCGAGAGGAGAGAAAATATCATTTACAACCCTTTTTTCGAGTTTTTGTTAGAGAAGATATCGTATGGAACTAATGGCTATCAACTTGAGATATGGATGGTCTTATTTTCTGTTTGTGGAAGATTTACTGCATACAAAGTTTTCATGTGTTCATGACCATTAATTATTTTCGAAGATGTAACACCTTTTAGTGGCCTCTTCACTCCTCACTTGCTGCACGTGTGAAAGATAATTATACAGCAAAGACAGCAGGTCATACGATGAAGTATGGATTCTACCAACTGACACAACAATAGCTACAGGGATTATAATAGACAAATCATCCTTCCAAGATGCTTGATTTTCACTTTAATTCTGTCTCCGTTATGTCTGAATGACAACTTGTTTTCTATATATTATGTATTTGTTTCTTTGCGACTTGTGTTTGTTGATTGTTGTTTGTTGTACTGTGACGCTAATACAGGCTAAAGAGGGAATTGTACCCTACAATGGCCTTCTCGCCGAGTGGCGAGAAAAATACATTTAAAATTAAATTAAAAAATTAGAAATTAATTCTGTATTTGTACGAGTAGTTTTAATTGTTGAATTATTTTGCTGTTTCTGTAGCTCAGCGATAATTGTTAGTTGCACAACTATCCATATTAATTTTATCTTTAATGAGAAGAATCAGTGCCCAACTAGGACAAAAACTATAGTCTAATCTTTAGGCACTTGAAATTGAAGTGATGTGGTGTAAGTGGCCTTAGATCAACCAAGTTAATAAAAAGTGCAGTGAACTTACTGATTGTACTACACGTGGCAAGTGCTTTGGGATGGTGAGATGGGATGATGTACCTAATAATTATTATGCTTGGCTTTAAAGCCATCTGTGCTGCAGATACAGTGTTTAGTGGAAGAGCAAAGGCTGCATCGCCTAGAACAATAATATGTCAAAATAAATCAGTATCCGTTCATAACCGTTTATTACGTACTCGATCAACAGATGAAAGGAATACCAAAATAAAGGAAGGAATACCAAAATAAAATGTACTACAGCATTCAATTTTTTTGGTGTTGGTACCTGGTTGACAGATTTGCCCTCTTTTGGATGGTGATAGCCACGCACGCCCCTCTGACCCCAAAATGGGTCACCATGAAACATTCAGTATCATTCTTGATAAAGGGAAAAGTTAACAAACAAACTCAGGTAAATCGGCTCACATTTTCGGTTCAGACGGACGGATAAAAAAACGATGCATGCATATAGAAAAGTCCCAAAAAAAGGAAAATCCTAATTTTTAGGTTATGCTTTCACCCTCCTAACAAAATAAAAATTTCTCGTACATTTCACTCACATATTTGACCCTGCAAGTGCTCAAAATTCATTGCAAATGTAAATTTCTGGTCAATTTTTACATACTTTGTTAACCAAACGGAACCAAAGTGTGAAAAACAAATCATTTTCTAGGATTTGAATTTAGCCTTTTTAAGTATGCATGAAAAGTCATGAAAAATGTAAACGTATAGTTAATTTATTTATTTAAAACACATTTTTAATTAAACACAGTACAAATATAGGCAACGATACATAAAATTAGTGGTATAAATGATGGAATACAAACATATAATAATGATGACATATAAAATTAATGAAAAATATTTCAATAATGGAAGAACATACTAAATCTGAAGTTAAGAAACACAATGCTATAATTAGTCAATAAAAAAATAAAAGTGAGAACTCGCATTTTCAGGTAAAATCGTGTCGTTCTCGTCTCGTGCCTGTCATTTCAAGCTGGTCCAGTCGCACACAATGGTGTTGTGCACCAGCACAAGATTCATCTCGAGACAGCTTCCTCGCCTGTCTGTGCACGCTCCACCCTGCCACCCACCAGGGCTGGACCCGTGACCCTTGTAGGGTGGCCGGTTTGTTGGGGGCGGAGGCAGACTGCCCAAGACACCACTCTGTAATACCGTGGAAGAAATTTGAATTTCATCATCATCCATCATTACCGTGGCACAATTACAAGAGAGATTCCCTCTAAACGACGGCGACGGGGGCTAAAGTACAGAATATGTGTTCAAGTGGGGAGACGAAATGGCTTTAAAAGCACTCACGGTGATTTTGCAAGTCTGACTAGTCCTTATGACGTGGTAACATGATATTAGCATAAATTTTCAATTTATAATGATTCACAACAAATTTTAAATCAATCCAATATTACTTAGGGAGCGCAGCTCTCGTGTGTTTGTGTCACGTCTCACGATAATAAAAACAAACACAACGATTGATATGTGTGATTTGTTTTAAATTGCCAAACATCAAGGATGATACAGAATGTGTTTCGTGGCCCTTGGGCTCAGGGAACGTGGACTCTCACCATTCAAATAATAAATAAATAAATAAATATCCTAACCCGGCACCTCCACCAAAAATGTCGGTGATAGCATTGTATGTGTGTGTGTTCTTCAACAATATGTTGTTTAAGTAGCTTCGCTCCCTATTGTGTGCGAGATATGTTTATTGTTTATGCTTATTGAGATAGGAATTAGGCTACTTTTTGGAGCGTGAACAGTATAAGATCTTAAAGTATAGTTTTAAAAAGATAAATAATTATAAATGAGTTTTATGAAAAATGTATAGACATTTTCAAAATCTAAAAGCAAAATGTCCTTAAATTTAGATCATATTGTTCACTTTATTTTTCTACGTCGTATATAGAAGATAAAATCAACATTGTGGGGTGTTTAATCGAATCTAGTTTCAAGACGTCTGATAAACCTGATCACATTAATTCAGTTTCTCCTTGACAAACCGTCGCATGCAAATCCCCACTCGAGTCATGTGACTTGACCGATCCATCAGGCCGTCAATACACGCGCGTCCATCCAATCACGTCCCACTGGTCACGTCCGCGTCGCTACCGTGAGGGAGGAGGGGGCAATCAACCAATTACATCGGCCGGCAATCATGTCTTACCTGTGCATGTGGTGCGTAAGACAGTTGTGCGGTGAGCGAGATTGTTTCGAGGCTTCTGCTCCTCGCCTTTACGACCGAACTCAGTACAATCTCACCCAAGCATGGCAGTTGAAGGTGGAAATATACAATAGAAACAATAGAGCAATCAGTAGTAAATTATATATCAATTTGTGTGGTTTAAATTATATTTTGGTAATATCGGTACTTGGTAGATATTATTGAAAAAGTATTTTGATAAGCTTTGGAACTTTTTGTAATTAATGGTTTCGTGCGTTATCAAATTTGGATATTAAAATTAAAAAGTCGGTTTGTTGTAGCAAAATTAAGATAATGATTAGAAGATGTTGAATCGTGATGCTTGAACGTGCTTTCCACCACAGGGTACAGCAGGTTCCAATAGATAATGGTTTTACTATATTCTTGGAAGTTGACTGTGATTGAGTTGATTTGAATCTTTAGACAAACTACATCCATTATTTTATAAATCGAAATATCAAAAGAAATTAAACCATTAAAAACATAATTTTAGTAAGAGCCACAGTATAGTTTATACTCAGACCCTGGAGGTTGAGAGTGCCCCACTGGTGATGATATCAAGAATATCTCCTGTTTATGTATAATTTATGCGACGATATTTATGGCTTAATAATGCTCAAGATCCAGTTTGTTTATCTCTCATCACATTACATTTTTATTAGTGCAGACAAAACTTTTGCCGATATACCTCCATTCATTTACTCATAACCGAATGTCTGCTGATTGTTGGAACTTGTCATAAATATTTTTGCTACAGATTCGGAGATTAAAACCTGAAAAAAGGGCAGGAAATGTTTGTTGCCCTACCAATTATTTAAATGTCCCGCACAGCTGTTCAACCAAAAATAATTTACAAAATTCAACTAGAAAACTATCACGTATTATGTTTTGTGTAATGCATTTAGTTCAGATATAATTTGACAAGTAGACATACAGTTCAAAATTGCAACACATGTTTAGAAAGTGATAATGCTGAGTGATGTCACAGATCACTGTCCGATGATCTGGTAGAGCTTGGCTAATATCTAGCCACTTGACTCCTCCAAATTTGTCTTTCACACATACTTTTTGTTATATGATACAATTCATTACAACCATTGAAATGTCACGTTTTTCACGCCGCTTGTGTATGACTTGTCTAATGCATCTGCATCTTGCTCGGCAAAAAAAGCCGTGTGGCGCGCGCTCGAGCTACTGTAGAGTGTCAGAGAGTTCCTTAGCCTTATTTCGCTTGCAACTCATCTCGCCTTTGCTTGCGTTCAGATCGGGTCAAGTGTACAATATACAGCATCGGAGATCTGAAACCGGTTTCCACCATGTGGAGTTAATCCTTTAGATCTGGTGGATGTAAGGCGTAGGAAATTATTGTTTTCTTCAAGTCGAGATTCAGAAAGAGGGGAAGTAAGTAAGTTTCAATTCAATTAAATTTGTGATTTATCTAATGAGCTCTCCTATCCTTCAAGGCTGAACGAAGCTACGTTTCAACAAATCACTTTCTCAATATTATTTAATTTAATTGTTTCTCCATGCACAAGTAAGAAAGTAAATGACATTTTATTGATGTCGTAATAATACACGGTTGACACGTCGCACGGAGACGCCCAAAGGTCAAGGCGAACAAAGTGAACGGTGTAGCGTAGTGCAACCTGGTGTAGCTACACCTTTACACTATAACACGAGACAGAGATATATTTGAAAGATCTTGGCGTGATCAGTAATGCACGCGAGAAATGGGGCTAAGGGCGGCAGTGCTGTCACCGCCAGTGGCGCAGTAGAAAGGAACAGTGGGGGGCGGAAGGGGAAAACCCTTGATAATTTGTATTGTTGTCAGTAATTTTTTAAGTAAATTACTCAATTTTTCAGAAATGTGAATAATCATTGATTGTAGTAATTCTAGATTTTACCCCTAGGTTAGGTGTCCCCAATACACTTAAATAAACAGATAAGACTTGAAGAGTTTTAAATGTTATGTTCCAAGGCTTTTGTTTACAAAGGATAGCCAAGCGAAAGGACTTTGCTTGCTATCTGTTTGCAATAGAGTAAATAATGTGTAAAACCTCCCTACTATAAAGAACAGATGATCCACTAGGTTCAGCTGATAATAATTATATCATTTTTACTCGGTCTCATAAATTAACCGACTAGATTCACTTTATTGGCTTTATATTAGATTGACTCACACGTTTAGAATTAAAACTGTTCCATGCGATACGACAAAACAACGTGTAAATAAATTGATTCTTTCCATAAACTCTGATACAGTCTTATATTTTAAGTTTCAAAGATGCCTGTTTTGCATACATGAATATGACTAAAATCCTCGTTTGGTCAGATTTAATGTTTAGCTGAATTATAATATTTTTGTAAACAAGAATGTGCAAAAATGTATTCAATGTAGAAGTACACTTTTGTATTGCAGAATTTTTGTGCAAGCTTGCCCAATTGGTTTTTGTACATTTTAAATAAGTATAGTTTTGGCCTTTACCAACGTCAGCTATTATATTTTGCCTGATACGTCGATAGCATATTTGAAAAAACAAGAATATTTTTTTGAGGAGTAAATTAATTTCTACTGACAAACCAAATGCTAACAAATCATTATAAATGTTCATGTTTTCTATGTATGTATAACTGTTATTATATCTTCTTTGCGCCATTTATAGAAAATAATTGGAAACTTGAGCAATAGATACCAAAAAAACTCGTCGAAATAAAGCGTTTTTATTGAAAATACCCAGAAAACTAAAGCAAACTCAACTGGACAAAACACACATCGTGCTGTTTATATTTCAATAATTCAGTTTTTGTGCGCGAGAATTGGAGTCATTACCGTTTATTATTACAGATCACGAGAGACGTGTTGGTCCACGCACATGTGCATGAGCACTCGTTGCAACACGTCATGTTCATTAGGAGAAGCCCCGGACGGCCCTTACTCCGCTACTGTATGATTGCATTAGCTCTGCCCTGCAATTTGGGAACATTACGCTCAGGATAAAAACACCTGTTTTTTATATTTCACTTTTTCGTTTTTGTTATTTTGGTAACTGCACTTTTCGACTGTACTCTCACATCGCCAAAGAAGGAACAATAGTCAGTTGATGTCAAACATACAATAATTGTACTTGATTTATAATTAATAGAGAACGGAAGTTTGTTTGTGTTGGTCATACACGTATTTGTATAATCTGTCGATCTCATGGCCCAGATCATAATAATAGTCTTGTAAATGAAGCAATATAATGGAAAACTTTGGAGGCTTAGGATGGACGGTAGTTACAATACTGATCATCGATAGTCAAGACATATAATTTACCATATAATAGTGCAGTCATAAACTGCAATGGAAAATTGGTATGGCATCACGTATCACATTGCCAACCTGTTCACAACTATCAGAACAAAATCAGTTCATAAGTTTGGTAATAAAACAAATTCGATGTTTATTTTCCTTTTTTTTTTTTACAACGAAAATCAAAATAATTGCAATTTACGACCAAATCCGATCCAGTGTTTTTTGTTTTTTTTTAGAAAGGTATCCTGTTGCTGTTGGCCTAATGAAAAATAATCGTTATCAGTTATGATTAGTCAAAACAATTGGTGGTGGTTGTGTTCTCTTAAAATATATATCGTATCTTCATTATTTTTTATAAGCAATGAACTAGTTGAACAGCTGATCATTGTACAATTGAAAAGACTGTTGGGATTATCAGGAGGAAGTTTGTTTAAGTTCAATCACCAACGGGAACTTTCAGGTTCTACGAACCACTCTACAAATCTCTTGTATGTTCCAGTATTAGCTTTCAAAGAGTTACACTTTCTTTTCACACTCTTTCATCTTCACTAAGTACGCAAATAAACCACAAATCGTGTATGCAAACCTCTTCGATGACCCCTACAGACATCTGCTGCCGTCTCGTCTGCTCCTTTCAATGCTGTCTGGCTCCCTCGACAACCAACAACCCTCCATCATTATGCGACCACCTCCACTTGCTCTCCATTCTCATTCTCTCAGACTGAGCGAGTATGCATACATCAGTGAGTTTCTACACGAGTGGGGATAGTTATTGTTGAAGTAGAATAAGTCCCATGCCTATGCGGGATTCGAACCTATGTCCAACAGGATTCATAAGCGCTTGGTGACAGCTTTACTTTTCCTAATTGTTCAAGTCATCATCAATATTATGGCTTCTCAATTATGAATATTATATTATTAATTTTAATTTTGACCGTTTCTGCTTCTAATGAATGTTTGTGCTTTGGACTATTCGTTGTATTTTGTAAAGGAATACTTGTTATGAACCTCCTTTTATTGTATACTTACAGCTCATAATTTTAAATCGTAATAAAAAGGTGTAGGACAATTTTCTGATATGGTGTTAATTTATCTTTTGGTGTGGGCCCAATATTAGTCAAATAATAGTATAATAACAAGAACAAAAATGAGTTATATTTTGAGGCATGAATCAGGCACAAAGTCAACAAAAGCGATTCAAAATTGACAAAAATTACTTCTAGCAGCCTCTATACATAGGTTACAGTTAGTAGGGAATGTCAAAAGTCTCCGTTATAGAATTTAATCCCTGCATTCGCCTTTTGACTGGTGAGACCTTAGAAAACTTAAAGTCAGGAATTAGAATTGTCAGTGGTGGTGGTGGGCAACGATTATCTAACCAGTGACCTCTGACCTCCCGTGTGTAAAGCAATACTGCACTGCACAGATATATAGTGTTTAATTGTTTTTACCAAATACTCTAGGGCAATATTATTATTACAAAATATCCAATCCCCCCCCACACACACACACACAAAAAAAAAACACGTTCAATGTATCGGTTGTATTCGGTACCCGCATCTGTGCTGGGTGATACCCGTGCCTTGTACCCGGTTCACCTTCGTCCTCTGCCAGCTCGGACTCGGTAATATACAAGACAAGACAGGGAGGGCGAGACAAGACGGGAGCTACACCTCACGTACAGTAGTCGCTTGCTTGCTCGTTCCTTGTTGCTTTTTTATCAGCTCGATTTGAAAAAAAGAACAAAATGAACGACATGGGGCGTGAGGAGAAATCATAGCCTTCAGATCGGTGTATACCCCGTTCACGACTAGCTAAATCACCGGAGAGGTTTTATTTTTTGTGTCTGGTGTATTATGTTTTTTGTGTTAAATAAACCCAGATAAAAAAAATCTTCGATGAATCAAACGTAAAATAATAATTCCATTTCTGGATGTAACACTGTGTTTTAGGTTCAAAAAGTGATGATAGAACGAAATTTTGATGGTTCAGGTCCCCTTGTAAGTAATCAAATATTAAAATATGTTGTTTTTTGGACTTGATTTCTAAGTGTTTTCAAATGCACAATAATATAAAGTAGTACCCGTCATTATAGCTTTTGTTGACTCTAGAGTCGTCGTCCTTGGCTGGAATCGTGCCCAACGAGTTGGGTCGGTGTTTTTTCACTACATGGTTATTGTTCGCGCGTCGATTGCGTCGGTGCCGACAAGGTTGGCTTGGTCCACTTTAAAATTAAAGTTCCCCACTGAAAATCAGTGGATTTCGATTCTAAATACGAATTTATTTATTTGATAACCTAGAAACTTCGTGTACCGACGTCACGTTTCAAATAATGATGATAATAATATGCATTTAGCATCTGTTTTCTACATGACACACATACGGTAATTAATTGTAATTAAATCCTCTTCTTTTTGTAGAATGTCAGTCAGTAAGATGCAACGATGTCGAATAAAATTACTCACGTAGTGATTGTAACAATACAAGAGAGCGATGCTGTACCTGTACTGTTGCAAGACCACGGGGAGAAATAAATCAGTATGCAGTAAACGTTCCAATTGTTCAAGGTTTTCAGGAAAAGTATTCATTTTGCCACGTGTTATGTTATATCAGACGATATGTTGTAACATTAACAATCTGTGACGAAATAATACCCGCCGCAGGTTATTAACAGCATAATGATGTAAACATTGCATGAAATTAATGGGTATATGTTGTCTAGAAAAAACGTTTGTGATAATAATCATGTGGCCGCGCGTACGACGGCTGGAAGTGCCTGGTCTGTGTTTGACTGTCCTGTCTCTAATCTCATGTGTCAAGCTGGTGCAACTTAGTATGATTTATTCGGGGTTTTTTACCGCCTAAGAATCTTCTGTGCACTGCAAAAAGCATTGAGTGAAGTAGCAAAGATATAACTAACAGCTTGGTGCAGACTGATTTGTGATGTTCACGGGGTATGTGGTACAAAAAGGAATCAGACAGTTACATATTTTATTTTTTTAATAAACTAGGTTGCCATATTTTTTTTATATTTTTTTAAATTTGTAATTTGTACTTTATTATTTTGATTTTTATATTTTTTTGAATTTTCCAATTTTGTTTTGTTGGAGTCAATTCTGAAGTATGATCATAACTCCCAAAAAAATTGTTTCCGTCGAGATCACCTAGATACGAACTTGCAAGTCGCAACCATTATCAAAGTCGCCTGAGACTAGATCTGCCCAGTGCTGGCCTGCTTCCGCTGTGTGTCTTTTAAAATGGGAAAACCTTATATTATTTATTTTTAAATCAGGTGTGAATCAAAACTACCAGTACATTATCTACCTCGATCGGTAAATAGCCCTCTTGGAGGTGGGGAAGATAACTTTAAAAGAACAAAAACTTTTAAATCGCGTCACCAACAAAAACGTTCAGTGATTGAAGATACTCTCTAGCATGAGTAAAGTGACGTAACAGGCGACACCCATTAGCTGAAATGATCTTAAATGACGCCAAGTAAAAAATTTAAGTCTTTGTGCGTGACTGAAAAGTGCGCCGCGCGATACGACCGTCTTAAAAAACAAAACACTACCGCACTAGACGATCAATTAAACGATATAATTATAACAGCTGTCCTTCTGGCGACCGCGACTTTTATTTATTCGCTTGGTTAGTTTAATCTCCGTAACCGGCGATTTTCCCGGTGAATCTCCGATTAGGGTAGAATACGTGTAAATAATTAATTCTCTTCCGCGTATGAACAGATTACAATGTTGTTTTGTTTGTTCGCTCGGCTGTGAACTCTAAGATCTTTGCTGATCACGCTTCACACACTTTCACAACGACGCGCGGCCATGCGGTTCTTATTGCGAGCATTAAAACTTTAGCGGGTTTTGATTAAATTAATCGGAGACACGTGAACAAGGATTACAACTCTTAATTTAGAAAACATTTATGTCTTTTAGGCTGTTTTTTTGTTTTTTGTTGGCGGTCTGATGTGCATGAGCAACTTACCTCATGTCAATGTTTATTTAAGTTTCCCAGTCGCCAAATCCCGCGAATTTTACTTAATTTTCTTTTGCCTCGATTGTCATAAACAATTTTTTTTATGAACCCCCAAAGGAAGTACGCGACGTTTCATATAGTTTTATTCGACTTTGAATTAATACTTGGAATATTTTATGAAAGTAAAGTAAACACATCGTTTGTGAGATTCTTACTTGGAGGTCGCCGGTTCGATACAGACCATGGGTAAACCTGAAAGTGGTAGAAATGCAAGTTTTTCTTTTCTAATCTGAGATTGATTTCTCCAAACACACGTCACAGTCAGTCAGTCACAGTGACACAGTCAGCTTCAAAATCAAAGTGCCCCACTGAAAATCAGTTATGTTTCTGAGTGATTAGATTCTTAATTTTAATTTTATTTATTTAAAGCATATAATTACCGCATTAGTATTCGTCACCTGAGAAGGGTAAACTGATGTGGTATACCCTACAGTGGACGTACACTTTCACCTTCAGATTGGGTTGTATCCCTAAATACATGGCAAAATACAGTTCTGGGTTCGCATCTAAAACGACGTATGACATAATCTCACCAGCGAATGTCTCACAATTCATGACCCTCGATGAATATATTATTATTACTATCCACCACCCAATTGGCAATTTACAATGCATCACGCATCGCCATTACAAAAAGCATAACCATGGCATATAACGTTTACATTTTTTCAATCACCCATCGTAGGTATATCACTTTCGCACCATTAACCAGTCAATAACCAATAATCAAATCTCTATTTTACAATATTCCCAATTTACAATGAATCGGAATAATCATTAATAATCGAATGTGTCGTGCGTCTCACATGAACGTAGTTCTACCACCAGTCACATGAACTACTTCCAGACAACAAGTTATATCTTTGTTAGTATTACTGATCACGTTTCTCTAGAAAATTATTCATTTGTAGGCCAACTATTACTATTTGGTATTTCACTACTTTTCTCGATTTAGTAAGTCGGGAAACTCTCCTGAAGATGGATATTTAATGCAATCCAGAAATTAAACAATTAAAAAAACAGCTCGCTCGGGGATCGAACCCAGAAAGACATCCTCCCAGCAAGCTGGAGACCCGGGTTCTATTCGGGTTTTTTTTTCTGAACAAGAAATGACAGGATACTATTATGTATGTATATTGGTTTAGACCTTTTTCTTATTTCTGTTTTCCAATCAACATTTTCCGGTCAGATTCATCGTTCATTGTGCATGCTATTTAAAAAGAAAATACATCGTTTATCGTTTATAAAAATTGCATTGTTCTATTAGAATAATTTGTGAGAATAAAATAAAATAATCACCTACTTGTAGTTAGTTTAACAGTAGTTATTCACCGTTAGACATTAAATACTTATTCACCAATCAAATCGTAGTTATAGCTGAGTAACCATGGTAATGAATGTCTTCGATCAATGACTAAAAGGACTCATCAAATCCGTGACTGACGTTTGAATTACTCCTCGTGGATCAAAACAAGATCAGGGGGGGGGGGTGGAACTTTCTTGTCTTTGTCTCAACTCTCGAAGTTATGACTCATAACCAATCTAGGTGTCATGGCGTCGCGTAATTCGAGCCACGTTCTATTGTTGTTGGCAAGTCGACAATTAAACCTTAATTCCCCTTATTTTTTTGCGGTCTCCTTCGGGGGGTAAAGTATATAATCATCCCCCTAAGGTTCCCTAAACAAAAGACATAAAAACGGTACGATTTCAGTTCAGGTCGTGGATAATAACAGAGGGGTTTTTCATCTGTCTGATTCCGGACAAAGCACCTTTGTGAACAAGTTTGTGCAGATCTGAACCGCTCTGTATGCGCCCAGGGGTTATATGGGACACCTGTGTCGCTCGCTCGTAACAGGTGGCTCTACCTACTACCTGTAGCACCCAAACTCGTTGTACAGAAGAAAAAACTTGCCACATTATTTATTTGTGTGCACAAACGTCCATGGATCACACATACTGTGTCACCGAAGGTTGCCTCCGTAGCAGCACAGTTGTCATCTGATTCAGAATTTTAAAACACAAATTCTCTTAAAAACCTTGCGTTGATTGTTTTGGTGGAGGTGCCGGGTAGGCTTAGAACTAAAAAAGGTTTGTTGCAAGTTTGCGCGAACTATAATGGTGGAGGTGCGGGTACATGAATTTTAACCCCTTTATGGCTAATGTTGGGACCCAAGTTTCCTTTTACCCACACAATTTGAAATGTAAGATTTTTTTATTAAGATTTAGATTGTTTGGATTATTTATATGACTGGGTTTGTAAAAATGCTGATTTCGGACCCAAATTGGCATCAAATTTGAAGAAAAAGTATCAAATTTGAATTTATTTCAACAAAGGTTCTTTATGGCACCAATTTTTCTTTTTTCCACAGTTTTTGCTGTTCACAATGATCAACCAAGGCAGCAAAACCGGAAACTACCCGAAATTTTTTTTTGTGTATATCTATAACAACTCATTTTTGATCCCTCAAGATTCGTTCCGTATCATTAGAATTGTAGTAAATGAATTCTTAAATTTAAACACAAATCCAAACTGTTGTCCGGGTTTGGTGAGTATGAAAACTGGTTGAATTAAAATGTGTTGTTTGAATTTTGGTGGTAAATAATGAGACGGCACTGGGTAGCAATTATAAAGGTTAAACCTTTTTAGGGGGCTATACCCCCCACCTATACTCCCAGGGTCGCCAAAAAAATATGTATCATCCTTGTTGAAGGTCAATGGCAACAAAAAATAAAAATTGTGTATCGGGCGTGAGACGTAACACATGCATATAAAAACAGACGGACGGACCGTCAGAAAGGTTATACTTTTCGCTCCTAAAAATATGCAATTACCAAATTAATTATCAGAGTTAACATGTTTTTCGGTTAGATCTAACAATCTAGATTCTAAAGTGGCAGCGCCTATAGTTCGCTAATGTATAATGCAGCCGAGATGTTGAGTCAAGACAGAACCAGAACATGCTGGTGAATAGTGATTGAAAACAGGCGTACTCACTCGAAATAGTCAGTTGACGCAATAACGCGCGAAACACTTGTCTACCGTGATGATTTACAAGATCCAGATGATTATTGAGAAAAATCTTGTCCGACTAGAAAAATAAACTAGTGTTTGAAGAAACTATGTTGACGCCATGTTGTATAAACAGAACGATATGTAAACAAACGCGCAAATCTCGCGTTGAAACAACAGAGGCAGGCAGTGTTTTAAAATGTAGATTAGTATGTGTGACTATGAACGAAAAGAAGTAATTATTTTATTTACTCTAACGGAGATGTTATTTTAAATAAAGTGAATACAAAGATAAGGATGTAATAAAATAATTTAAAACCTGCAGACAACACTGCTTAATTCTCCTGTCTTCACCATGTTATTTCAAAACCACGAAGTAATGTTTTTCGTAGTCTTTCATATAAAAATCTTTCAAACTTGTCCTGTGTTTTAATTTTTAAGTATTTCCTGAGGTTTCAGAATGAAATGTGAAATTTAATTTACTCCTTGCGCGTTCCATGTTATTGTTGATTTCAATAAGTAACTTTTTTTAATATTTAATACAATTCTGAAGTTAAAAAATCCATCCCGATCGGGGTTCGAACTCGAGTCTCCCATATTCCAGGTAGGCGCCTTAGCCAACTAGACTACCGAGACTCGGGTTCGAACCCGATCGGGATGGATTTTTTAACTTTTGAATTGTTTAAAAATTAAAAATTCCACCTACGGGAGTGTTCCCGACCAACCAGATCGAGAAATAACTTTTTTAAATAACCCAAAATACCAAAATTTTAAAAATATGGTCCATCCATATGTAAAATATTCTTGTTGTGTGGTGAAGTACCGAATGTTCAAATGTTATAGAAAAAAACAAGCTTTACGAGAAGCGGGCATTAGCCGGAAACGCTTATGCGGAATTGTATAAAACGAAGACAGCAACCAAACAAAATGTAATTGTCATCTACAGTAAAAATGGTTCTAGGTGATAAGAAATCGCTACAGCAGGAAAACTATGGTACAATGTAACGAGGAACGTGAGGAGAACAGAAGACGCTCTGTGTGCGCGGACACGTGAAATGCGGACGGGGGGAAGAGACCCGGCGCGAGGGTGTGTGGGGTCACGTGACCTCAGCCTCGGCACCACATGACACTTGAGGCACACATGGCGTAAACAAGACGTACGCGTTACGCAGATGTAGTGGGCTATTTATAGGCACGTGCGGGGATGAGCGTTTTTGGCTTATCGAACCCTGTCATTCTTTTAAAATTTAGTTTCCTCAGTTGGCTATTAGCATCAATTTTTATAGAATGTTATTGGGAGGTGATAGGTGGCTCGATACCCCAACCTCCGCCAGTAATCCTTTTCCAATGTTTTCTTCAAATGTTAATGAGAATGCAAGTACAGGGATTGTCCTCAAAAATACCTATAGTAGACTAAAGAGGGGCTTGCAATTTTGCATCCTAAGGTTTTCCACGAGACAAAAAATATATTGTTACTGATGGTACCAATTAATAATCAAATACTAGCATTTGGAATTTAGCTGAATCAACCGATTACTATTGTTTTGTATGTGAATTAATCACAATTTACGTTAATCTGTTGGATTATTTTTGGAAGGCTAGTGGACCATGGAGCTGATTTGGGTGTTTTTGGGTTGTTTTTGTTTTGGGTGTGGCACCTATAGGCCTACGCAGCTATTAATATGAGTGTGTGAAGGGTGCTGTTTTGTATTGTGTAGTAGTTAAGTGGAAATGAGCAAGAACTATAGATTTTTTTAACATACATAGTATATTACAAATGTTTTTGATTGGGCTTACACACCAGACAAATGTTTAATCCAGCACGGCGCGAGCATTGACCAGAACCATAATTGCCTACAATTGATATGTTGATGTTTATAAATAAGCTTTCCAGCTTTTTGTTTAGACAAATATTCATTTAAAATGCCCATGGGCCAAACACAATCATCAGGAAAACGTTTGTTTTCATCTGCGTCCTCTCTAAACCAAAGAAAGTCAAACAGCCACCTTATAATAAAGGGCAATTTAAAAAAATTATCCTCACCAAAGGTGTTGATTACACATATACGTTACCAAAGAAGAATTGTAGAAATTACAGGGTTTGTTGTATGTGTGAGCTAGATGATAAGGTCTAATCAAGTGTAGGTGCCCACACGACTGAATGTTAAAGACAGGGTGTTGCATGTAGGGACACGTCGAGCTGTGATAGCCGCCCAGAGCTGCGAGTTAGACAGATGGAAAGAAGGGCAAGTGAAGGCGTCTGATGGGCAGGGCAGGGCAGGTTGGTGCACCGGGGGGGATCAGGTGCACTCCGGTGTAGCAGACGTGACGTGTTACTGCGTTACCCTCCGGTCAGGTGGCTGGTTATCACCTATCATTCACAGGGAGGGGACCTGTTGCCCCTTGGTAATTTACGTAATTTCGTGACCTTTGTTGATGTATTCCCTATTTTGAATGATTGTTTTTGGTGTCTTAGAATGTTCAGTGGGTCGCTTTTCATAGATTTGAAAACTTGAGTTGACGGCTAATGTCTTCTAAACTGCTAGAACTTACCAAGGATTCTCATAATTTCGAAGCCAGATAGTTCAATGCTGAAACATGTTTTAAAATATAGTCAATCAAAATGGCAAGTGAGTAATAGACATGCAAAGAAATCTAGAATGTTACGATCTTTCCAGTTCGAGATTTTATCCACAAAGAGAGTTCTCCATCTTTTTTTTTTTTGGGGGGGGGGGGGAAATCAAACAATTTACTAGTTTATACTATAATTGACATATCTGTAGAATCTTTTGGACAATCGATCAATTAGATGTACAAAGAAAACAATTAAGAAACCACTCAAGATCTATTCTATAAAGTTCTGTACTGACACAAAGTTTAAAGCTCATTGAATTAAAAGCTAATAATTCCGCTCATAAGCCCTATACACCTGATGTTTGAGTTTCAAGCAGGTTACGCGTCGGCTATACCTTCGTTACTCGCAGCAACAACAACAACACAGTTAAAAAAGAATATACATTATAAACTCACATCACGTCCATTCTAACATTATGCATGCAATGTTTCGATTGACTTGTTGCAAGGAAACATTGTCAATCTTGCATTAGAGAAAATCAATTGCCAGCTTTACAACTTATAATAATGTATCCATTCGTGTTTCCACAATATTACTTCTTCAGATAACTTTATAATACAGAGGCAGGTTTTGTCGCAATTCCCACGTTTACCTCAGGGTCACAAGGCACAACACATCTAGTAGAACTTACGTAACCAGTATACAAAACATCAAACAATTACAACATAATGTTAATATTATAATGTTGCTAGCTATTGTGATACGCAATGAAGCTAATCCCTTGAAAGAGTCTTTAGACTTCAGAGAGTAGCAGAAAAGTATGAATTTTATGAGTATATATGTGCATTTAATCTACCATTGGTTGAGCAAGGTATACAAGTAGTGAGGAAAGTGGGATTAAACTTTATAATCTTGTTTTAATTTACTGTCCTGTCATACTCGGTAGTTGTACAGCCAAGGCCGGATTTATATTTTACTTGTTACATGTGCATTGTGCATGTGTATTTTATCTATAAACCAAGTGAAACCTCATTTTTTCCGTGCATTCCCTGTCCGTATGCATAACTTTTATGTCCGTCCGTCTGCATGTATCATGTCTCGCGATAAAAACCGAACATGACATTTGATTAACATGCCGTTTTTTTTTAAATATTGCCCTTCGACAAGGATGATACAGAATGATTTTGGTTACCCCGGGGGGTCAAGGCGGAGGAGCTGGCATTGTGAACCGGCACCTGGACCAAAGAGACTTCAACGCTGGAACATGTCATCTGTGTTTTACCTGTAGCTCCTTCAAACATGCATTGCTAGAGGGCAATTCGTAATCACATATCAAAAGTGATAGAATATCCCGCTCCAAAATACATCAATAAGTCTGTGGACATTTCTTGAACTGTGTAAACAAGTTATTGTCAATAAAAAATAGGTTCAAAATATGTTTAAGTGTATGTCCACTCATTCGCATTCAAGTATTTGGTGTGTTGACTTGTTGTGTGTAACTTTTCAATATTTTTCAAAGCTGTTGACGCATGTATTTTGATAGCTGAATTATGAATTGTAAACATAAACAAATGTAACAATATTGATTGCCCAAAACCTCAATCCCAGTATTCGCCTTTATTGATAAAACTGCGGAACCCCCTGCTGGTGTGCTAGCATGGTGCCAATTCCACGCAGAGTTTGAGTTTGACCATGAAAACGAAACATTCGATCTCAAATTGGCGATTCCGAAGTCGTCGTCGTGCGTTTGTTCGTTTTGAGGGGGAGTGTCCACGGAGAAGCCAGGCCAGGACAGGTTTCTAACTCCTACCATCATCTCCCCAGCCTGGTCCGTACGTTCGTCCATGTTTAGTTAGGCAGCAAGCACAAGATTATAAAGAAGATTGAGCCTATTTTTAAAGACATCGAACAAGTGAGGAGGCTTCACGTCTTGTGGGGGTGGGGAGAGGGGGGGGGTTACACGAGACTAAAGTAGCAGTTGGGTTTGTGAGGGGGCCGGGGGGAGGGGAGCGGGTCTGGTCATCTACCTCGAATCTCAGCTGGCACTGTTGCATTTATCTCAACCAAAACAAACCTTTACCCCGACCTAACACCCCCGAAAACCGAGATAATCCCCCCGTTTAACCACCCCGGGGTCATAAACACACAACTTTTATCGTTTAGATTGTTTTCCTATGAAAAAACTCCATGGTAGTTCTATTTAAAAATGTAAACAAATGCCCATGTGGCAACAGCGTAATATCAGCTGACATGGGCTGCTGACACCTGCAGGGTTCCTCTCGTGAGGGGGCCGGGAGGGGAAAGGGGGAACCCGGGTCTCATCAAGGTCTACAAGTGTAAAAATCATAGTAGCATCCATTGTTGCCAAGTTTCTGGCGGTGGTGCAGTTGCAGGAGATAGATGTGACGCAAGCGATGCATGCAACTAAATGCATTACACGACACACGTGTCTCTAGACTGCACGTCATCGTGCATGGTGAATAATTATAGATTATTACGATTTTATTCAAGGTCAATATTCTTGCAAGGTTTATTATGGTTTTATTTTATTTTTTAACTTCACGATCATTTTTATACCTCAGAAAAAAACGATGGGGAATCGTACTCATCGATACTTCTAGCACGGTCACGATCAGAAAAATAAATAAATAATAGAAAAGTGAGTTAAAGTGAGGAGCTCAGTGGCCTCAAGATAAGTGGGCGCCCGAGGCGATGCAAATGTATAGACAGGATCCAGCCTGTAGATCCGAGGATGCTGTTTGTCTCCGTTGAGTCTGGACGGGAGGAGAGGGCAACGGGCCAGTCTCGTCTCCTCCCTATAACCTGTGGGGTAGCCGGCATGTGCGTCTTCTCTGCACTCCGTTTATAAGTGGGGCCGAGGCGATGCACATGTAGCAGTGTCTCCTTAATCCGAGGATGCTGTTTGTTCCGTTGAGCGGGCAGGAGATGGGACACGGCGGCCAGGTCTTCGTCTTCCTCCTTTAGCTTGGGGGTAAGCCGGCCAATGGCGTCCGTTCTTCCTGCACCACACTGAGTGGGGGCCGGCATGCAATGTTTAGACAGATCCACCTGTTGATAGGGGCGCCGTTGTCATCGTGATCAGGACGCGGAGACGGGAACGGGCCAGTTCTCGTTATCCCTACGAGAGAGGCCATGGGGCACCGGCCCTGTCTAACTCTGTGGGGTACCTGACCATGACTCATGGTTAAAGTGGGGCGCCCGAGGCATGCAAATGTATAGACAGGATCCACCTGTAGAGTCCGGATGTGATTCCATGTCTCCGTTGAGTCCTGGGCGGAGAGAGGGCATCGGGGCCAGTCCTACGATCCTCCCTATCATCTTGTGGTAACCGGCCATGTGCGCTACTGCGCAACAACTATTTTGTTTAAGTGTTAAAACGAGTTACACCCAATGGACATTGTAGTTTAACGATCTTTGGAGGTGCCGGATATATCTAAATTTCCTATTTATGTAGGGAAGCCCCACCCCTTGAAACCAGGGTCACAAAAAACATAATAATATATTATCATTCTTGTTGAAAGTCAATGTCAACAAAAACCGCTTGTCAATTGGAGGTGATGTCTGGTTTTTATCGTGATTCGTAAGAGTATGGCACGCACGGACGTAAGGACAGAAAAGTGATGCATATATTGCAGCATCGGCCCCTAACATAATTTTTTATTTTGTATACATGGTTATTATCGCAATTCAGCTACACAAATTATTTACAACGAAGTACATTACAAATATTATCACATTTTGTAAGCTACTAGTGTAATATGGGAAGTAAAAAACCACAATACCAAATCTCTGAAATAATATCAAAATTATATCCAAGCTAATTTGATTAGATAGGAGATTGTAGAAAATCTACATTTGCCAAATTTGAAATTGAAGAACATTGAACTGTTGAGGAGTTGAAGGACATTGAGCGGGACGGGACTGCAATAGTCCTCACGTGGTAACTGCGTGCGCCAGTATTATAATATAAACACGTTCACAGCCAACTAAATGTAAGGTAACCGTGACAAACACTATAAAGATGGAGAAACGCATGTTTCATCCTTCCTCGCCTGCATGTGCATCGAGCTCTGTAATAACGTAATAATTGAGTGGGGCTGATGATGTACCATTACCATCTGGCGGGGGGGGGGGGGGGGGAGGGGGGGGGGCATCTCTCGAGATAATTGCAGTCGTGTGCAAGTGCAACAAAGAACACATCCAAGGCCAGTTGTGTCACGCATCTCGACAATACAAAAAACAAAGTTTATTTAGTTTCCACTTCTTTTGATAATACGTCCGACTACGATGCTGTACGAAGTGATGGGGGCAATCTACTTGCTTAGGTCAAAGGTCATCTGTATCCTGATGCGACACATTATTATTATCTTCACTCAACAAGAGTGTTTCTTGGTTTGTGAGCGATGTTGGCTTTGTACCAAGTCTTGTAGTAAATATCGTAGTAAAATAGTATCTCTTTCTCTCCCGCGCTTTTATATACGTCATCAAATCTAGGAACAACACGCGAGTGAAAATAAACACACGCGCGCGCGCTCTATGTGGTGAGTTTGAGAACGAGGACGATGCGATATAATCACTTTGTGTCTTTCTGTTAGGACTCTGTGATTTATGTGTGTGCTGATCGGGAATATCGGTGAACTAATATAATATATTGTTGCGCGATGCACACAGTGGACTAATGACCCCTAGCAGGGAGATTTATGAAGTCTTTGAATATAAATCACGCCGAGTCAAGTGAACTGTTTGGAATTGGTTGGGATTGGATTACAAACGTTGTGGAAAAAAGGGGTTTTAGTGAGTGGAGACAAAAGGAAAAAAATCTCACTTTTTTTGTCGAGATTGATTATGAAGAAGGCAGAGGTTGACAGGTTTCTGGTGATATTAGGAGACGGAGATGATGTTGGCTTCGGATTACTTGTTCACTGCAGGGAATATACCTTTTAAAAAAATTGGAAACTGTAATATTAAAAGCTCGAGTAATGTTGATAAATAATGATTGAACGAGTGAGCGTAGCGAACGTAGTGATTTCCATTCGACTTAAACGGCCCTGATGGTTTTTCTGCGTGCGTGCGTGTGTGTGTGTGTGTGTGTACGTTGAAAATCAGCCGAATCGCTGAACAGATTGCGCTGAAATTTTAAACGGACATCCGGTACGAGTTTATTGAGAACTGCTAACAAAATCAGCAAGATTCATTGCGATTTAAACCTACAAGAAATGATAAACTGAGAAATAGACTTCCAATGTTTAGAAATTATTTTAACGACAATGTTTTAGATTTTGAAAAGATATTTTTTGTTTGTTTTTCGCCTGGCCGTGAAATGCCGTGCCCATGCAAGGTCAGTCGAATGTTGGACGTCAAGGTACCCCCAAATTCCGCTCGTAGATTGAGTAAACCTTGCAATATTTTCACGTATTTCGTACTGGCTATGTTTACCATAGTTGGCCCTATTGCCACAGATGATGGACTACCCTGCGTTATATGCATTTCAAAACATGTTTAATTATTTTTGAAATACAATCTAGAAATTACAAAATCTTTCCCGACCATTGAACCCACGTCTCCCACATATCGGCTACAAGGGCGCCTTAGCCAACTAGACTAGGGAAACGCCAAAGTAGTAGTTAGACGAGTGAGCGAGTCATGTTGTGAGTACCCGAGAACATTTGCATTTAAGTTTGATTATATTCGTATAAATAATAGTTTTTTAAAGTTTAGTTGGTATACGGGGACGGGCGCGTCAACTGTAAGGTCATAATGCGCCTCTCTAGCCTATGATAGGCTAGGTAGGCCTAAGGTAGGGGGAAGAAAAGTAATGTAATCGGGTACTCAACACATGGCTCACTCACTCGTTTAACAACGACTTTGGCGTTTCCCTAGTATAGCTAAAACAAGGTAATGGGGTGCAAAAAGTTGCCACTAAATAATAAAACAAAAGGTATACAACAGATATTTTTCTAAGATGTAATATTCAATTATCTTATAACGCCTTCCCCTCGGCGATGATAACAATCCCGAAAACGAAAATGTAAATACATAATTTTTAACTTTCTCAATAATAGCATTATGTTGTTAATTAAAATTTTCACTTCCAATTACAAGATTTTTTAAATTTGTATTTGTGTATTAATTTTTAATTGCAATTTGATATAAATTGATACCCAAAACAAACAATGAATTAATTACGTTGTAATAATTATGAAAATGTCAAGATATACTTCTATAAATATATGTCGCTGTCGATATATATTTCTTCAGTTATCTATCTATATAAGCATCGGGGCTAAAACAATAAAGGCTTTGGCTGAGTTATCTGAAGTTATATGTCTAATTAACGAATAGATTAATTAGTCGATTTATAATTAATGAACATTGTGAGTGCACCAATGCGCACACACTTTTATTGTAATAAGCTGTTTGTTCACAGCAACATGAAGACAGAACTTCGAAACATAATTTATTGTAATTGAGATGATCAAGAAATAAAATCAACTGTCAGGTTACTTGTTGAGTTCTGTTATGATTAGTTTAATTAATTAATTGTTACAATGATCAAGTGATTGATTGATGTGTGATGTTGATGATTCGAACTATGTGAAGAAATAGTTCGACATGTAGCTACTTCAGTTGAAATGTCTGTAGAAGTAAGGACCATCCTTGCTATAGATTGTTATAGAAATGTTTTTCATTAATTTCATATATTATGTCAATGTCATCATTATGTTTGTACATCATCATTTGTATCACTAATTTTATGTATCATATTCATGCCTATATTTGTACTACGTATGAAATCAAAAAAGGTGTATTAAATAAAAAAATAGATTTGAAAAATTGAACCAATTTCTTGTTTCCTACTTCCTACGTGCACCAAACTGAACTTCCGACCGACCAACCCAGCGATATTATTACCAAGGGGTTCAAATGTCAAACCACCCAATAAGTTAGTGAATATGATCTTTTTTCATTATAGATAATTCACAGGCTTCACGATCATTACCGAAGATAACACTGATATTACCTATTGATTTGATGCCGTTAAATTGAGTAGTATAGCCCAACGAAAATAAAAGTAATTTCGTAGAAAAGTAGTCTCTCTGACATAATCACGTGCGATTGCCATCAGATGCCCTTATAGGAAATATTGAAAACCATCTTATTATAGTCGAATATTCAAGCACTTCCAGCTGCAACGTACTAAATGACTAAACCAGCTCAAATTTAGTATTGTCAACAATGAATTGCTGCAAATAATTTGACACGCACCATTTTCGATGGGTCTATTTCTGTCTTGTTAGATGGGGCATTGTGGCAGCATCTTTCTGGTGTTTTATGAAGGCACCCTTCTTTCGCCAAGTCCATTAGGTTTCTATGTGGCTGTATAACAATACAACCACCATATGACCAGACATACGGCCCTCCTGGCGTCTTCCTTTAAAGTTGTTTGTGCTACGTTTTCCAAAGACAAAAAACTGCCAAACCGTTTAAGATTTATTACTCGATGCTATTTTTGAGTTGTAAATGAAATTGAAACCTTTTGCGTCCTATATACACACAAGAAGGATCCACAGACCACATTTGGTCTATTATCCCTAAACGTCAGTGGTGACATCTATACAACCCTACAGAAAGTTGTAGCCAGGTTGTCTTGGGCCAATAACATCGAAATCATCCCTCATCTGCTATTGGACAATAGGGCGTAGAGAAGTGGCGTCACGGATGTTGAACGGTTGCCAATCAGTGCAATTACTGGAGAGGGCACATGCCTTTGCAACGTATTGTATCAACAAAAGATACCCTAAATAAATGTTCGAGAATAAAGTGAAAGGTTTTCCAGAAAACATGAAATTTGTGTGACGAAAATAGGAAGGTCCGAACTTCTTTGAAAGATAAATTATCTCCCGTAACGAATTGGTGTGTTGAAGGTTGGAGAAACGCCGTGGCCAGTGGGTGGTCAGAAAATTAAAATGTGCAAAACTCCACATTGAAGGGTGGCTGGGAGCCGAGATAGATAATTCTTGTGCCGACAAAAGAGATGTGAAAATAAGACCACCGAGTTGGTTGCGACACTGGTCGCTTTGTGGGATCCGATTGCCGATCCTTGTGTTCACAACAGTAAATCACCCAAGGTGACAATGAGGGGATCAGGGTGGTCTCGAATTTACATGCGATGCATTCACAACAAGTAGGCAGTACCTGAATACACAATGCGAGTACGTAGCACGGTACAGGTGTTGGATATATTTGCCATACAGCTTATGCCCAATCTGTACAACTCACATTCACGCCACCCTAACCCGAACCGACAATACCACCGGCTTCGTTTAAATTGTGTTTTTGTAACTGACTTCTGATTCCTGATTAGTCACAATAAAGCGCTCGCTCGCGCTCACTACCACTAACACTTACACTCACACCCTCACACACTGTCATGGTACTTTGACCAAGGATCTACAACAATATCTATAGGGAAAATGAAAGATAACATCCACACATTTCTTACCCGAAATTGTCCGGAATCAGATTTTGGTGTTTTATCTGAAACCAAAATCTGCGGTTGAAAGAAACTGATCTTCGAAATTGTAAATGTATTCAATATTTAATAATATAGAGAAAGAGAACTCATACAAAACTAAATGGTTTGGAAATTAGTAGTAATAAACATCATTATCATAACATAATTTTCAAACTAAAATTAAAATTGAACATAATTAATAATTTAGTGTGATACTTTTTCGTTTCTCATGGAGTCTGTTTTCAATTTCAGGTAACACGGATCTAGGAGCGTTCCAAAACGTCGGCATAACGGTGAGTACAGAGTACTGACTACTGAGTAAGCGTCCATCAATGCGGTCGTAGTAAATTACCCGATATATGTTAAATTGTAATCATATAAAAGAGCACAGAAGTAATTTTTTTCGTTGTGGGTAATCCTGCTTATAGCTAGGTAAAATATACTTCTTTCAGATTACCGATCTATTTAATAAAACACTAATTCGGTTTGAAATAGACAACGGATCTAAAAATAATACATAGAACATTTTTTGCTTTGATGACATCTTTCGAACTTTTCGATGAAAATTTCAATCATTTAATAAGCTTAGAGCTTGTGAATTAACCATATCCGTAATGGGGCCCTCTACTCCATTACTTTTCGCATTCAACAAAGAGCCACAAAACCTCAATCCTGCTAAAGCCCCACTATACCTCATAAAAAATTAATAACTACAAGACTTCCAACCGCTAAATGCGTCTCCCTTTAGAAAATATCAATTTGTAGATTAATAGCAGAGTGTATAGGCGTATTACGTAGACTTTACCACGGAGAGGATCTTAAATAAACCGTGAATGGTAAGGATCCCTATACTAATTGTCTGGAGATGAAAGGATTGAGAGAGATGAGGCTGTTGTCTTCAGGGCAGGGCAGCGTCTTACTCGAGATGGAAGATCCATCAGCTAAAGTACTACCTTGCTATGGTTGCTTGACACGTGCAGTACACGTGCATCTTCAGTTGTGGCACGTGACAGAATCCACTTATCTTTACAATGCGTTAGATTCATACTCGCAAACACGTTCTTGCACTTGACTACACGAGATGGAAAACTTTTTGTAATAATTATGTTTTTATTAATTATGGATATGCTTTTATTTATGATACGATCGATGTTTTTCTTTGTGAGTCTCCATCGATCACTCTTCATCTAGGCTATCAGTCGTGATCGTATGTAGTAGGAGACACGATAATGAGCAATCAAAGTTATTATATTTCTCAGAGTTTGTGTGGATTGTAATTTTAATATCATAACTTCTCATCCAAGAAAGTGAAGTTGGTCATAAGAAATTCACAAAATAAATAAATTTTATGTATTCAATTTTTTGTATTGTATTTGTATAATATTATAGTCTGCATCTGCGTCGGTCTACCTGCCTTACAAAGCATTCAAGTTAGTAGGCCTAGCAGTAGTTCCTTAAATATAATATTGTAAAATCTGATTTAAAAATGTGTTCCGAAGATTTCTACTTTTCACTCGTCTGTGTAATATATTATCTGTGCTTGTGGGTTGTACCTAATGTCACAGATAACAGTACTCTATTATCTGTGCTAATGTTATTCGGGTGCATTTATGACTAAGAAAAATTTACCAGTAAGACTGAATCCCAAGATTCGTAAATTATGACAGAGGAGAATTTCTGTAAAAACTTGTCAAGATTGCCAAATGTTGAGATAAATCCGGTTGTATTTACTTGCGATGTGCTACCCTATCGGTGTGAGTCTTATTCATACAGAACAATACATCGAAATATTAGTGAAAACAAAAATCACTCCAGAATATGAAAATGAAAGAACGAGAATGATGAAGAGAACTATGGCCACTCATTCATGCGAACGAAGAAGCAACACAAGAAACCACAATTAGTAGCCCACCTTTGTTTTAATACTCATCTAGGCACAGCAGATTGGAGATCGTGATTCCGTCTTTGATCCAGGATCTGCGAGTCGGACAGGAGTTCAAGACGTCGTCGTCTTCCCTCCATTGTTCTTAGCCACATCCACCCTCCACTCTTGTCGCTCGTGTCCCACTCACAACCCCACGATCCGACGTCTTGGAGCATTTGAATCTGTCATCAACCTAATGTTTCCGCCTGACAATAGAAAAATAATCGCCATATCTTGACAACCAAGGTCTTTGTGTTCGAGCTTCTTAGTCAACAGGGATGTTTACCATTTTCCTCTAGGCTGCTAACGTCTTCGAGTTTCCCCATCTCATCAGCTAATGGATGCACTAATATCTCAGCGTAACCCTACCAAGAAACAATCATACTTTGATGGCATTAAAAACAAGCTTCTTACGAACCAATAAAACCGGAAGCAGTTCTCTGCACTCGCCTCCCTGGTTTAGAACCTACTTCACGTCAATCAAACGATCTCAATGTGCCTAATACTCGCGACAAAAGAGAACTCCTTAAAAAATGTTTTGTCTTGTGTGATTTGTGAAAATTGGGGTCCAAGAATGAATCATTCTGACAATGACATCCATCGCCTTGATTGATATTTCGCTGCACTTTCATTAAAACATGTGTATGTATGCAAAACTAAAAATATGTTCTTATTGCTTTTTTACTGCTTCGTCATCCTAATAGTATAACAAAAAACATATATATGTCTATTAATGTATATTCATTAGTTACATTTGTTTTCTGGGGGTGATTCGCACCATTTCTATTTTACTCGATGCTGCTCAACACTATGTGTGCTGATAGACGCTTAAAACCCAAAACTAAATTGTTATATCAAACAAAGTAATGTGAAAGATTAGAGAGGTACATGCTTCCTTGGCAATTCGTTCGCTCGCAACTGACACCACACGTTTTAATTTTGAATGTATGTACCAAATGTAAATTATAGGGCAGGCGTTAAACACTTTCCAATTGATTTATAACATTAAGAATATAGTTGTTTCACAAATTTCGATTTGTTCGCCAATTACCAATTCATCTGCCTCAAAATTACAAATCTATATCGGTGTTATTTGTTAATTGACATTGCAAATGTGTCAATTGTCATGTCTAGGAATAGTAAACAGCAATAATGTACATATTTATAACGTCAAAATCTCGAGTTACAAAACACGTGATTAACATCACATATACATATACGAGATTAAAATGAATGTCAACAACAGTGCTCGAGGCTACCCCCCAACTTAGAGCTAAACCCCAGCAGATCTCAGTGAACCATCTTATGTAATCCACCCCCTGTCCTCTCCTCGAGAGTACTCCGTATTCCGGGAGCCCGTGTCCCTCGGGGGCAAGAAGACGAGCTTCGCAGAGGGTCGCAAGCAAAACAAATCTTAAGACGTTCGCTCTAGATGCCTCGGGGGCCACAAGTATGGAGCACCTAATGAGATTGCTTCCATTTCAAGAGGAATTATTCATAATGGTATTCAAATGCTCATGAAATAAGCAGAATACGCCATCTGTTTTTGTTTTGTGCCTCGTGTAAGTGATTGTGATGGGGAGCTACGATGTAGTGGTTGTCTTAGGCACGTAGTATCGCCGGCTCAAGTGGCACCGAGCCTCTTGCCGGAGACGTCAAGACGCTGATAAGACGCGCCTGAGGGTGGCTTGGCAATTAGTCCTCCGTGTTTTTATTATGTCTCCCCAACAACATTTAGATTGGAGAGTGTGTACTATAGGTTATTTTTAGACTTCGAGAGACGTAATACTCGTATATTATGTTTATGTACTTAACAAATTATATCTTCTCTTACTAAATATAGATTACTGAAGGACACACCAATGTTTTTATTAGGCTCCTCCTGGGCTATTTTAAAAATAAGTGCTGGGATTGTGGTTAAAAAAATGATTCAGACGTGTAGAGTATTGTTCTATGTGGGAATCGAATCAAGTATGTATCTATTTCTAGTCATATGCCAATGTTTCTCGATTTAACACTCCCCTATAGGTGGAATTGTTAATATTTAATACAATTCAAAGTAACATAATCTAATGTGAATGTGGGAGACTCGGGTTCGAACCCCGATTGGGATTAATTTTGTAAACTTCAATTGTTTAAATTAATATTCCAATGTGTTATAGAGAGAGAGGCATTGCAAAAAATCTGAAATCATGGATTCAATTACCACTATCGCTATCGATAAAAGTAATTTCTCACTGTTATCCTGTGTTGAAGACTGAATGCTGGAATTTTCAACCACATGTTGCAACAATAATTAATATGAACCTTAATTAATAGCACTGCAACGGCGCAACCCATGTTTATTTTGCATTATGCAGGTGGAGAGGTGCATGTTCCCTCGATCCGTTTTAATATTTGCTCCGATATTAACAGTATAATAATCATATAGTTTTCAGACATGTAGAGCTCATTACATTGTCTAAGCAAAACAATAAGAACACATAAATACTTTTTAAACGCAGACTCGCCCTGCCTAAATCCTTAGATATAGTTGTGTACACACAATGAACCAAATGACTTTGAACTTTGAAGTACAATGGACTTGGAAATGTTGTCTGCACGCAGTATACCCATCATTAATAAAGTGGTAGTGTAGTTTATGTAGTACTATGTACGGACAAAAGAATCACCAATATTTAGAGTCTGATATGTTGGTAACTCTTGTTGGCAACCGATAGAAGAACACAATTTGGGAGATCATTGGTTCGATATCAGCCACCGTCAATCCTTACTGAAAGTTTTTCTCACAACATATAATACAATAAGATAAGAAGCCCAACTATATAGTTGGGTAGGTTTTCCCTATGGATCGTAGGTGATTCCATACTTGGGGAAGGAACTTTCTTAAAGAACAAGTTCCATTTTCCATGGAACTTTTTAAGGAACTTGATCCTTTGTAGAGTTGAGGAACTTTTAAGTGATCAAGTTCATATTTTCAAGGATTTTTTTTAGAAAGTTCTAAAACGTTCAGTACAATAAGTAGTCAATTTTGTACTCAGCACCATTTTCAGTATTCGTTAGCAAATAACCTTGCCGCTACGTATCATTTTATAATTTCATAATTATCATGATTCATGACCCTACCGCTCAATGTACTCTTTGACAGCCGTACGCATGCTTGCAAATTGCACGTCAGTCACTCTGAAGTCGCAAAACAAACTTTAAAATAAAAAGGGAACTTCTAGATGTCTAGAGGTAAGGGTGTAAAAAGGAACTTGAACTTTATAAAAGTTCTTTTTTAATTGATGAACTTAATCTTTTAAAAGTTCCTTCTCAAAAGGAACTTCCCCAAGTATAGGTGATTTTTATTTTAATTCTTATGATATCTGGTTGACCACTGCTCCCTTGTCGATGGTCTTACCGAGAGGGTTGGCTTGGTCGCTTTAAAATGAAAGTTCCCGACTGAAAATTGAAATACAAATATATTTATTTTGTATCAAATGGATCTAGGAAGTAGGTATAGGTTTTCTATACGTCAAAACAGGTGTTTTAACTTTTGCTAGTTCTCGGTTCCTCCACACGAGTATATAGATAGAGTGGTTGACACGAAAGACGAAATGTGTACTTCCGTCAAGATTGATTTACACTCGACTCATCTCCCCGTCTCTCCGTCGCCTTGCTGCACGGAGGACCCCAATCAAGCATCTGTTCTGCAGCAGAGGGAAAAAGGGGCGAGTAGGCTGGCCGGCAGTACGCGCGTGTACGGCGGGTTGCCTGTAGCGAGGGGCGACGAAATACGCACGGATTTGATGCTTGAAACACAGTTACTTTCATGTTTAAAAAACAATCTATGTTATTCAACTGTATTTTGACAAACGCATGCAACATAAAGACGACGAAATTAATCAGGAAACTCAAAATGCTTGTTTTGACGTAGTGATAGCGACATGGTTTCATATCTCAATGGTATGACACTCTAAACAAAAGAGTTTTCATTCTACAATCCACACTTCGGTTGCTAACTTGCACAGCATATAGGAAAC
The DNA here is from genome assembly GCA_024449915.1 of Sweltsa coloradensis. Classification (NCBI taxonomy): domain Eukaryota; kingdom Metazoa; phylum Arthropoda; class Insecta; order Plecoptera; family Chloroperlidae; genus Sweltsa; species Sweltsa coloradensis. The sequence goes on along the minus strand of JAMZAV010001478.1, from coordinate 14,391 downwards.
GCTAAGTCCCGCCGCGTTTGTTGGATGAGCGTAATGGGCATTGAGCTGCCATGTGTATGCGAATTTTTGTTGTTCATGGGCAAAAATCATTATTAAGTTGAAATTTTTTAAATTAAATTAAATTAAATTAAAAATTACTTCATTTTTTTTTTTTTAATTGATCGTAATTGTTAAAGAAAATCGTAAAATTGCGATTTTATAAGAAATAATTTTCGATGCGCTCAAATTTAACATAATATGTTAATTCATAAATTAAGGTCCTTTCTGCCAAAAATCATTTAAAATCGGATAAAGCATGTAGGTGTTATAAGTCAAAGAATGTTTTTTTTAAAAATGTAAATTCGATTTTATGATAATATTTTTCAATTGCGCTCAAATTTCACAAGAATATCTTAAATAAAAGAGTCAGCAATACCTCTGACATTTTTGTGGAACTTTTCCTGCATCCTTTGTCATCTGATTGATGAGCAATTTTGCGTGATTGTCAAGCAAGAATATGGTCACTCTTTTGTATAGTCAAAGATTGCAACATTATTGCGGATTAGCCACAATTTTTTTTTTAAATTTGCCATTTTTCATGATTTTTCAAAATCCCTTAATCCTAAAAATCATTTTTACTAAGAATTTGTTGCGATTTTTTTTAAATGTTTCTATTCAGATGGCTGTATATACATGTTAATAACATCTCTGTGCAAAACTTGGTATCAATAAAGTAATCCAGGAAAAAAATCACTGGTATTGCAGACTTTATAAAGTCCATATAATTTTAAACGGTGTCAGGCCTAGATTTAATAATCCCGTCATTCAGAGCACGAAAGTTTTTACAACAACGAGCAGCCTCCCCATCCCCATCCCATCCTGAGAGACATGTTTTAGCAACGTGGGTTTTGTGCTTGTATGCCTTTGTGATAATCACATCACAAATGTGATCTGTCAAGGTTCATTAATAATGTCAGTGTAAGTTGAAGCCCCTATATGCAAAACAAGTTTCTTTAAATCTGGAATTTTTATATTATATACGTCCAGACATCCAGCTTCATTGAGGGTTGCTGGTTCGAGTCCAGTATTTTTCTAAACGCTTCAATCAGACTACTTGATTATTTTCCCAGCGTGGTTCTATACCGGTAGCAAGGGGTTGTGGACTCTGCTGGGATAAATCTATTCAGTCGAAGATGATAAATGATGAAGGTGTCACATAAAATATTTTTCAGAATCCACATTTGCATTTAGTCGCGCATCTGGCCGACAGATAAAACGTCCGGACAAAAGCCGTGATCAAGAATTTGCAAGACGGGATTAGAGACGAAACTATAAAGTTAAGTCTGATAGAAATGTCACAAGGAGGGGGGATGCCTTTCAGTTCGGTGCAGTCATAAAGCTAGATGGGAGTTTTGTGGTTATGTCTACTCACGATAAGGTTAAGACCCGAGCTGGTTTGGGAAGCGAACTCTAATGACGCTGCAGTTATGGATCACAACAATACCACTTTTTGCATATTCTATCTCGTCTTCTATACCGCAATCGGTCAGATATCTTAAATTTTATAACGCACTTACATTTCATTTAATTATTTTCATTGTGATGTGGCAACAATAATACTTTGTATTTTTTTGAAATTGTTATTGTATCATACTTCATACTTTTAAAATGAAAGGGTTGATATTAATTACTTTTATATAATGGTTTCTCTAAAAGTTCCCCTATAGAGATGACATATTTTGTGTTGTACTTTACATAACAGCGTTGTGAATTTTTCTCTAGACAATTAAGCTAAACTCAGCTCATGTTTCAGATGAGACTGAAAATGAAACTGTTTCTTAGGTAGCTCACAACCACCTTTTTTCATTGTTTATATCGCCAAAAATAATTTAATTGTGAATCCAATTTCAATGTACATGGGTAAGTTTGCTTTTATTAACGATTTGTCAAATTAGATGTTGTATATTTTATTTGTTATGTTTTAACAATGAGTTATTTCCTATCAGAATTGCTTCGAGCTGCAATGCAAGTACTCAGAGCAAACAAGATTTTTGCCGTTTCTTGCACTGAAGTTTATTGGTTCAAATGACCGCTTTACCTGATTTAGTTACACCAAAGATAACTTCCGCTATTATTGTGTTGGCTACATTGTTCACGAGTTTTGCTCATTTTTTTCTTTCCGCTTCTTGAGTCAACTTTCCTTACTGTCAAAATGTTAATTTAGCTTAATGAATCAAGTCATTGCGAGAACACGTGCATATAACAACATTTGAATTATGTAAATATGTTGCTACAGGTTTTTTGTACATGCACGTACTGGGGTTGGGAGGGGCACGTCTGCATGATTCACTTCAGTGGAGTGTATACCATGGTGGCCAAATAAATGCTTGCGCAGTTTGCAATGGAATATTATTTACTGTATACTCCTTTGTATAAGATATAAGGGATAATCTGAATAAAATAAGACAGTTACAAATTATTAAATAAAATTATCAAAGATACACTTATTTATTTGTATGTTAAGAAAGAAGAATTGCGTAATATGTTGTAGCAACTCGCAAACCCAAAGAATCAGTTATAAGAAAAAACTTTCACTTTTTTAATGTAAATTACAATAGTTGTGGGGTGTCCTCGAAATAATGTATCCACGTGGCAAACATGATGTATGATGTAGGCCAATATGTTTATTGTATGATATTATATATGCTGTACACACGTCACATGTGACATGTGACACATTTCATGTGTACCAGCATATCATTATTGTCTTTGTTCATAAATCCATTTAAATTTAGCTTAAGAGATTTGCACATTTCGAATGTGCATACAATATTCTAACTTTGTTCATTGAGAAGTCTTAAGAGGTAAAACATGACTGCTTTTTAATTGTTATTAATCTATTGGACTTTACACTGCAAATTAATATTACCAAATAAAATAACAAGATTTAAAAACAATATTTCGACAACTCATCAGTCGTCTTCTTCTGGTTTTATAGACAGGCACCCTAAAAATAAATACAAAATAAATGCAAGCATCTCTACAATCTTATAAAAAATTAAATCAGTTGAGAGTTGTAGCCAATTAACAAAAACAATTTAAAAATACACATATTTGTGGCTTGTTAAGAATAAACACTTTCCTAATAGCAGGAAAATCGATACTGGAAGTACTAATTACTAGTGGTGTGCGGGTACCTACCCGAAATTTCAGGTCGGGTCGGGTATTTGAGGGCCGACCCGATAGTCAAAAAAGGTATAGGCCTACTCGATTCCCGAGGGACAATAAATACATTTTCGGAGGGGTGGTTTGATGGATTTTCAAACTTTATTGGTGGAGGTGCCGGTCTAGAGAATTGCTAATTTATATAGCATAAACAAATTGCAATTTAATGAAAATCCAGATAATAGAAAATGAATTGGGAGATAAATGATAATGTAAGATTCTTCACAAATAAAATTTAGTACAACGGCCATCTTTTCCCTACCCGACTCGACCTGACCCTGAAACCCGAAGCATGTAAGTATAGTAAGTACCCGAATTCGAACCCGACCCGGCTAACAAAACCTCCACCCGCACCCCAACTAATTACGTTGCTCCAATAGTTTTTATTTCAATGTCGAGGGAAAGTCCGTCTACATTCAAATGTGTGTATATTATTTGGCATTGTATAAACTATGAAGCGTTGCCAATCCGGGGTGCGAAAGTGCATCGTTTACTCAAATAAAGCAGCCCCACTTCATTTGAACAAAATATTTGAGTAAACTATAACCGCACTTTCTATGGCGCTGGTGTTTATAGTGATGTTTTGTTATAATATTGTATTTGTGTTTGTTTGTGTAAGACGAGGCAGGACTCCTGTCTGATTAGCTCGTTTAAAAGCAATGCATTATACTTTATAATCACCTGTTGAAGAATGATACGATGTATACTCATTAGCATTGAGTCGCAGTGATAGGTGTCACCGGTGTCAACCTATAGATGTTATCTCGGGAAGCTTCCCTCCCTTGTCTTGGTCTTCACGGTAGCAGCAATACACACAAAGTGTTAGCTTGTAGCAGAGAAGGCAGGCCCCCCGCTACTTTTATACGTTGCCCATTAAAAAGTTAACAGCATGCACGTCGCTTAAGTAGGCTTTTATATACGTAAGTCATTCGGTTGTCTTCTATAAAGAGTTTCGCTGGTTTCCAAAAGACTAGCCAGAGCATCACCAATAAAGATTAACAACAAGTATACAAATAAAAGGTAACGTGCTTCTAGTATCTAACAGACAGAGATATCTTTACAATAAAATACGCACAACGACCCACAGATGGTCTGCAAGCTCCAAGGTAGTATAAAATCTCAAGTGACGTATTTCTTTTAAGATTGCGTGTTCCACTGTGTGTTTTTTTAGTGCATTCGTCTCGAAATGTGTCGTAAAGTATGACAGGCGAACGAATTAACGACCAGTAGTAAGAGGGTTGGAATGGAAAAGTGAATTATGACCATTGTTGGAAAATTTTACAATCGATGGCTTCGCATTGACAGTGCATTATTTTTGCATATCGAAAGTGCAGTTTTATGTTTGATCTTCGAGGGTTGTTCTTTGTTCGATTACGATGCAACGTTGAACTTTGACTTTTGAAGACTTAAATCTTGTGAATTATTCGAGTGGCGATTACTGACGCGTCGACATTAAACCGAAGCATCCAGCTTTGGTGTTGTCTGCACCTTCAATGTATTGCCTTACATCTCAACATTGTGACAGTAGTTAATTCGAACCCCAAGTGGTTTTCAAAGGAAGCGTAGGATATAAAATGATACGACTGAACCGCACAATTGGCAGCATTGCAGTAATCACTTGATGCTGAGCCTAACGAAATGTCGCGATGGATGGTGATGCCATTTTCGTTGACGGAGCGCAAGCTTTGAGATGTCAAAACAAAGCGTTTACTTTCAATTTATGTCAATGTGCAAATGTGAACCCTTTTAGATTCTAACAGTGGCTCTTTACAACTGAAATTACTCTTGTTTATGAGGAGTCTTTGGTCTTTGCCAAATGTTATCAGAAGAGCTTTACTAAGAGCTCAGATAATACATTGCTAAGAGCTTGAATACGAAGAGATGAGTACTAAACGATCTGTCTGTCTCCGATCCACTTTTCACTCTGATAAAATAGTCTGGTATGCATGTCTCTACCAAGAGATGGCATTGAAGATAAGAAAAACTTAAATTTTTCCGCTTTTTTGTGCTCGTAAGTGAAAATGCAGACACCCTCACACGACAACAATGCGAGCGGTGAAATGCTTTATATATTTCGACAATACAACTAAAAAATTGCCGAAAATATCTAAAGTGGAGTGTGAAATGGAATGTCATCACGAGTGCCACTCGATCATGGGCTGTGAGATCGAAATGGGGGAGTGACAAAGAGTCGGGAACGATGTCGAACCGACCTCGGCATGAAGCGGCCATGACAGTTGACAGGAGGGTTATACACTAGTTGCTCAAATTAGTTCTATTATGAGGCGGTGTCATGTCGGCATTACGAGATGACGCGGCGAATGGGGTTGAAGTGAAGGTACGTCACGTGGTTTTCATGGGGCTTATACTTCAAACATCGGCATCTTGAATAAAAAAGCTTAGATAATATCGCGTCTTTCTGATGTCGTTGTCATACGAGGAACAAGTGAAATATTCAACAAGTTCTCACTGTTTTGTCCATATCGTCTATTAAGTGACGTGAAATTCCAAAGATGTTGGCACTCGGTAATGTTAAACGAATTCTGTTAAGATCATGTGGCTCAGCAAGGCCATTAAGACCTTCATGCCACAATCTGTTAGAGCTGTACACTACAACAAAGTTATTTACTTGCAGCAAGGCCATTAAGACCTTCATGCCACAATCTGTTAGAGCTGTACACTACAACAAAGTTATTATCTTGCAGCAAGGCCATTAAGACCTTCATGCCACAATCTGTTAGAGCTGTACACACAACAAAGTTATTATCTTGCAGCAAGGCCATTAAGACCTTCATGCCACAATCTGTTAGAGCTGTACACTACAACAAAGTTATTAACTTGCAGCAAGGCCATTAAGACCTTCATGCCACAATCTGTTATAGCTGTGCTCTACAACTAAGTTATTCACTTGCAGCAAGGCCATTAAGACCTTCATGCCACAATTTGTTAGAGCAGTACACTACAACTAAGCTATGAACTTGCAGCAAGGCCATTAAGACCTTCATGCCACAATCGGTTAGAGCAGTACACTACAACTAAGCTATGTACTTGCAGCAAGGCCATTTAATCCTTCATGCCACTATCTGTTAGAGCTGTGAACTACAACTAAGCTTTGAACTTGCAGCAAGGCCATTAAGAGTATTTTCTCTAACGAGACAATCCTCTGCCGCTGTAGTATCTTGAAGACGCCTGTTAAGGAGGGACTTCTACACGAGCTATGTTTTGAGCTGAGTCTGGCGACTTTTGTCGTTGTTTATTTAAAAATTTTATGTTTATTTGTTATCAGTTTTAAAAATCTGCCTAACAACGTTGGACAATGAAATAAAACTTGTTGGATATTTAATGCAGACAAAATAAATGAACTGATTAGCAAAGTTTTATATAGATATCTATTTACAACAGTCAACAATAAAGTGAGATAAATAAAAATAAATCGATATTAAAGCGCAATAGAAAAGGGAACAAACGAAATAAAGAAAAGAAACTGATTTTGGTAAAATATCTTGTTAAAAAATAAAAAAAAGTCTACTGTCGAACCGCGTACCTACGGTCACCGCACAATCACACACAATACCATCATTGTGGCTAGTACAATCATACAATTTTATGGTGATGGTCTCTTTTCTCCGTTAAAATAGTCTCATTAGCTGCTATAAACGAATGGATTGGTTCTCGGCATAGCATACAAACATTGCATTTTCAAGTTTACTGTGCGAACGTGACTTGAGTGCATGCATGCGTCGTCGAGTGCGAATCATGTGCGTGTCGCGTAAGGTAGGACAACGTGAGGGCAATAACCATGCGTCTATCAAAAGCAACACCCGAGATCTCCATTAAAGGTCAAAGTGTGCGGAGTGATTAGAAACTGCAATAATGCTATCAAGTATGACATAGTAATTACTTTCAAACATAATACATTTGAATTTGTATTAACATTTTGTTACAAATTAATAACAATGATAATATTATTTTAAATCTTATTACATTAATGTTAATATCAATTTACGTAGTATTTTGAGCACTTAACCAATTAGTCTAACATTTAAAGACCCTTGTTTAGCCGTAAAAACTATTTAAGAGAGTATAGGACATGCGTTTTAGGCAAATTGCTGTTCGCTTGGCCGACTGACACCACAGGTGTCTGAAATTTTAAACATATGTCACGTATGTTGAAATATAGGGCACTTAAATAACACATTTCCAAATTTTGTTGTAAATAATTTATAAAAAATAAATTAGTTTTCACGAATTTTGATTTCGTTTGAATCTTTAAAATTGACCTTATTCGTGATTTTTTTTAGCTGATTAAGGCAAAATTCTGAAAATCTATGATCACAGGGCCGTCTTTGTGTGCTTCATTGAAAACTTTGCAAAGTTTCATATATGTCGGATGCATCTTGGCCGAGCGAATAGCTATTTGCTAACTGACAAATGTGTCCCATTCCCTCTTGGAGGGGGAAAAAAATCAAAACTTTCTACCCTTTATCGGAAATTTTTATAGTATCTTAACCCGTATTGATACTGAAGCGCCTACCCCTTTTTTTTCCCCTTACCCCCACCGCCCTTACCCAGTAGTATTTGGTGAAATTTTATGAATTCTGAAGAAACCACGTCCAAATTCAATATTTGATTTCCCAAAATGTTTTTTTTGTCAAATTTCATCCAAAATTGACAAATGTCTCCACTACCACACTCCCCACTCCCCAATTCATGCTCATTGGAACTCCACCCCCCACATTTTTATCATTCCAAGAACTAAACGAATTGAAATTTTTCAAAAATTCCCCCGCTGTTAATTTTGTCGGATCCTTTCTAATCTTGACATCACCAAACCCTTTACAGACTTCCCCCATCATTTTCCCAACAACCCCCCCACCCTGCCCAACTACCCACCCTCTTCCCCAACAAAAAAAATTTTTATATTTTAGGTTATTTGTTTGGATTTTATCTAATTTGCATTTAGCCCCCTACGATCACCAACCAAAGTCAATCCTTACAACACAACCTCCCCCCACAAGTGATCCCAAATTTGATGAACGAGTTGAAAGTACCTATCAAAGAAACACATAGTTACCCATACATTTATACACATCCCTTTTAAAATGAATGCAAATGCCCCCCCAACATTGAAAGTCCAAAGAATTTATAATACATACAATGCTGGGTTGTGCGACTATCAACCGCCAAATTTGGTTGCAGTAACACAAACTTATAGCCAAAAATGCAGAAAAAGGCGGCTGTCACCGCCAAATTTTTTTTACAGTTAACAAAAAGATCATAATCCCATTTGCCTAACCATGTGCTTATAGAACTAAGTAATTGGCTTGCAGGAAGGCCATTAAGCCCTTTCATGCCCACAAACTGTTAGAGTTGTGCTCTACAACTAAGTAATTAAGTTGCAGCAAGGGCCCCATTAAAGGGAACTTTATGCCACAATCTGTTAGAGCTGTAAAACTAAAAACTAAGCTATGAACTTGAAAGCAAAGCTATTAAGACCTTCATGCCACAATCTGTTAGAGCTGTACATTAAAACATAGATATTTACTTGCAGCAAGGCCATTAAGATCTTCATGCCAAAACCTGTTAGAGCTGTACACTTAAACTAAGCTATGAACTTGCAGCAAGGCTTTTAAGACCTGCATGCCACAATCTGTTAGATCTGTACACTACAACTAAGCTATGAACTTTCAGCAAGGACATAAAGACCTTCATGCCACAATCTGTTAGAGTGAAACACTACAAATAAGCTTTGAGCTTGCAGCGAAGCCATTAAGACCTCCAAGCCACAATCGGTTAGAGCTGTACACTCCCAACAAAGTTATTAACTTGCGCAAGGCCATTAAGACCTCCAGCCACAATCTTTTTAGAGTTTGTACACTACAACTAAAGTATTAACTTGCAGCAAGGCCATTAAGCCCTTCATGCCACAATCTGTTATAGCTGTACACTACAACAAAGTTATTCACTTGCAGAAAGGGGCCTTTAAACCTTCTTGTACAACTTTTTGAGTGTACACTAAAAAACTAAGCTATATACTTGCAGCAAGGCCATTAAGACCTTCATGCAACAAACTTTTAGTTGTCCCTACAACTAGGCTATGAATTTGCAGCCCGGGCATGAGCCCTTTCATGCCACAAATTTTTTAGAGCTGACACGAAACTAAGCTAGAACTTGCACAAGGCCACCCAGCCCTTTTATGCCAAAAATCTGTTAGAGCAAAACATACAAAAAAGCTATGAAATTGCAGCAAGGCCTTTAAGCCTTCGCCAAAAAATTTTTAGGCTGTAATACAATTTAGCTATAAATTTGCAGCAGGGCCTTTTAAAGACCTTCATGCCACAATCTGTTAGAGCTGACACTACAACTAACTTTTAACATGCAGAAAGTCCCTTAGACCTTCATCCCACAATCTGTTAGAGCTGTACACTACAACTGGCTAGAACTTGCGCACGGCCATTGAGCCCTTTCTGCACAAATTGTTAAGCTGTACATTTAAAAACTAAGCTATAAAACTTGCGAAGCCATTAAAACCTTATCCCCACAACGTTAGAGCTGTACACTAAAAATGGGGCTATGAACTTGCAGAAAGGGCCCATAAACCCCTTCATTCACAATTTTTAAGCTGTACACTAAAACTAAGCCAAAACTTGCACAAGGCCATTAAAACCTCATGCCACAATTGTTAGAGCTGTACACAAAACTAACTATTAATTTGGGCCCCAAAGGGCCTTTAACTTCATGCAAAAAACTGTTAAGCTTACTCAAAAACTGGGCTATGAACTTGCAGCAAGGCCCTTAAGACCTTTTGCCAAAATCTGTGAGCAGTACACTACAACAAAGTTATTAATTTGCAGCAACCCCCTTAAAGACCTTCAGGCCACAATCTGTTGAGATGTACATTTAAACAAGTTATTAACTTGCAGAAAGGGCCATTAGCCCTTTAATCCCAATTTTAGAGCGACACTAAAAAAAAGTTATAACTGCAAAAGGCCATTAAACCTTCTCCACAATCTGTTGAGCATACAAAACAAAAATTTTATTTCCTTCAAAAAGGCCATTAAGACCTTCTCCCAAAATTGTTAGAGCATCACTACAACAAAGTTATATTTGCAAAGGGCCTTTAAGCCTTCATGCCACAACTTTTAGAGCGTACACTACAAAAAAGTTTTCTTGCAGCAAGTCATTAAGAATTCATGCCAAGATCTGTAGAGCTACAAAAACAACAAAGTTTTTTCTTGCAGCAAGGCCATTAAGACCTTCTTGCCACAATTTCTGTTATAGCTGTACACACAACAAAGTTATTACTTGCAGCAAGGCCATTAAGACCTTCTTGCCACAATCTGTTAGAGCTGTACACACAACAAAGTTATTATCTTGCAGCAAGGCCATTAAGACCTTCATGCCACAATCTGTTAGAGAAGTACACTACAACTAAGCTATGAACTTGCAGCAAGGCCATTAAGAGTATTTTCTCTAACGAGACAATCCTTTCTTCCTCTGTAGTATCTTGAAGACGCCTTTTAAAGGGGAGGGACTTCTACACGAGCTATGTTTTGAGCTGAGTCTGGCGACTTTTGTCGTTGTTTATTTAAAAATTTTATGTTTATTTGTTATCAGTTTTAAAAATCTGCCTAACAACGTTGGACAATGAAATAAAACTTGTTGGATATTTAATGCAGACAAAATAAATGAACTGATTAGCAAAGTTTTATATAGATATCTATTTACAACAGTCAACAATAAAGTGAAATAAATAAAAATGAATCAATATTAAAGCGCAAAAGAAAAGGGAACGAACGGAAAATAAAGAAAATAAACTGATTTTGGTAAAAAAACTTGTTAAAAATAAAAAAAATCTACTGTCGACCGCGTACCTAGGTCACCCACAATCACACACAATACCATCATTGGGCTAGTACAATCATACAAATTTTTTGGTGATGGTCTCTTTTCTCCGTTTAAAATAGTCTCATTAATGCTATAAAACGAATGGATTGGTTTCTCGGCATAGCATACAAACATTGCATTTCAATTACTGGCGAACGTGACTTGAGTGCATGCATGCGTCGTCGAGTGCGAATCATGTGCGTGTGCGTAAGGTAGGACAACTGAGGGCAATAACCAGCGTCTATCAAAAGCAACACCCGAGATCTCCATTAAAGGTCAAAATGTGCGGAGTGATTGAAACTGCAATAATGCAAACAAGTATGACATAGTAATTACTTCAAACAAATAATTTGAATTTGTATTAACATTTTGTTACAAATTAATAACAATGATAATATATTTCAAATCTTTTCATTAATGTTTTTATCAATTTACGTAGTATTTGAGCACTTAACCAATTAGTCTAAAATTTAAGACCTTGTTTTTGCCGTAAAAACTATTTAAGAGAGTATATAGGACATGCGTTTTAGGCAAATTGCTGTTCGCTTGGCCGACTGACACCACAGGTGTCTGAAATTTTAAACATATGTCACGTATGTAGAAATATAGGGCGCTAAGATAACACATTTCCAAATTTTGTTTTAAATAATTTATAAAAAATAAATTAGTTTTCACGAATTTTGATTTTGTTAAAATCTTTAAAATTGACCTTATTCGTGATTTTTTTTAGCTGATTAAGGCAAAATTTTGAAAATCTATGATCACAGGGCCGTCTATGTGTGCTTCATTGACAACTTTGCAAAGTTTCATATATGTCGGATGCATCTTGGCCGAGCGAATAGCTATTTGCTAACTGACAAATGTGTCCCATTCCCTCTTGGAGGGGGAAAAAAATCAAAACTTTCTACCCCTTATCGGAAATTTTTATAGTATCTTAACCCGTATTGATACTGAAGCGCCTACCGCTTTTTTTCCCCTTACCCCCACCGCCCTTACCCAGTAGTATTTGGTGAAATTTTATGAATTCTGAAGAAACCACGTCCAAATTCAATATTTGATTTCCCAAAATGTTTTTTTTTGTCAAATTTCATCCAAAATTGACAAATGTCTCCACTACCACACTCCCCACTCCCCAATTCATGCTCATTGGAACTCCACCCCCCACATTTTTATCATTCCAAGAACTAAACGAATTGAAATTTTTCAAAAATTCCCCCGCTGTTAATTTTGTCGGATCCTTTCTAATCTTGACATCACCAAACCTTTACAGACTTCCCCCATCACTTTCCCAACAACCCCCTCACCCCATGCCCAACTACCCCACCCTCTTCCCCACAAAAAATTATTTATATTTAGGTTATTTGTTTGGATTTTATCTAATATTGACATTTAGCCACCTACGACCCCCAACCAAAGTCACTCCTTCCAACACCACCTCTCCCACAATTTGATCCTCAAATTTGATGAACGAGTTGGAAGTATCTAAGAAACACATAGTTACCGAAACATTTATACACATGCCTTTAAATGCATGCAAATGCCCAACATTGTAGTCCAAAAAATTTATAATACATACAATGCTGGGTTGTGCGACTATCAACCGCCAAATTTGGTTGCAGTAACACAAACTAATACCCAAACAATGCAGAGAAAAGCGGCTGTCAGAGCCAAATTTTGTTACAGTTAACAAAAAGATCATACTCCCATTTGCCTAACCATGTGCTGTACAACTAAGCTATTGGCTTGCAAGAAGGCCATTAAGACCTTCATGCCACAAACTGTTAGAGTTGTGCTCTACAACTAAGTTCATTTACTTGCAGCAAGGCCATTAAGTCCTTCAAGCCACAATCTGTTAGAGCTGTACACTACAACAAAGCTATGAACTTGCAGCAAGGCCATTAAGACCTTTATTCCACAATCTGTTAAAGCTGTACACTACAAATAAGCTTTGAACTTGCAGCAAGGCCATTAAGACCTTCATGCCACAATCTGTTAGAGCTGTACACTACAACTAAGTTATTAACTTGCAGCAAGGCCATTAAGACCTCCAAGCCACAATCTGTTAGAGCTGTACACTACAACTAGGCTATGAACTTGCAGCAAGGCCATTAAGACCTTCATGCCACAAATTGTTAGAGCTGTACACTTAAACTAAGCTATGAACTTGCAGCAAGGCCATTAAGACCTTTATGCCACAATCTGTTAGAGCTGTACATTACAATTTAGCTATGAACTTGCAGCATGGCCAGGGGCGGCTCGTGTATAGGTGCACAGGTGCACGCGCACCCCCAAAATATCTGCGCGAACTAAATTCCAAATTTAAGGTTCGTAGCAAATCTCGTAATATTCCCAATAAATCGTTGGATTGTTTGCATGGATATTTTGGCCGGCCCAAAGCAAGGCATATTCGGCAGGAGTCATTCTTCAGCAGGTAAGTGCTGCGGGCTGCCACAGGAGGGTGCTCTCCGAATGTGAGTTCATTTTTAGTATCGTTTTCTACGGTCGGCATGGCAGAACGAGCCCCGGGCCATCTTTTGAAATCACGTCTGAAAAAGCTTGGAAGATCGCGCAAGCGACTGGGTCAAAACCAGTTATATCATTCAATGCCTTGGTATTTTGCTCGCAGGCGCAGCATTCATTCACCCCCGCAAATACAATCCGCTCAGTAGCTAGTTAAAAGTTGTTGCGACAGGGTTGGTGAAGTGAGCAAACAGTGTTAAAATTATTATCGTGCCGTGAAGTGAAATTATAATATGACTTCGGTAATAAGCGATCTAAAATAAAACAGTTTTTTAAACCGACCATTGGACGAAAAATTAGAAATGGACTTCATTTTAAAATAAATATACGATGTGATGTTTTAGGCGCGTGTCGGAGGAGATGAAGGGACATTATTCGGGTATGTAATATTTAAATCAACCATATAATAATTAATTTTTTTGATGGTTTTCCATAAGTAACAATTACACATAGGGGAGTTTTTCCCGACCAATAAATTCAAAAAAATATACTCTTAAGTCGTTTTCCGGGTACTTCAGACCATTAGTATCTGAAAAAAATTTCGCCTCCGGCGGCTGGGGCTGAGCCCCAGACCCCTTTGTTTCCCGCAGAATAATTCGAAATTATGTGCACCCCCACGATGATAACTCACGAGCCGCCCCTGAGCATGGCCTTTAAGACCTTCATGCCACAATCTGTTAGAGCTGTACACTACAACTAAGCTATTAACATGCAGCAAGCCATTAAGACCTTCATGCCACAATCTGTTAGAGCTGTACACTACAACTAAGCTAAAGCTAA